>AWWV01014037.1:0-111756 GCA_001974805.1 Corchorus capsularis | reverse complement strand
CAATGGCTATGCCTATATTGCTTGTAGCCATGGTGACTCCTCCAACTGCAGCTCGACTGGATTGTGTCCTAGAAGGCGAAACATGTGATATGATGCGTCCTCCCTATGGTGTTCCGCAAAGATTCTGCTGTGAATCTTTCCACTGTGTTCCCACTGAAGATTTTATATTTGGGAAGTACCTGCGGGTCTAGAGATATAACGATGGGCATCAACCGTTATTATTATAAAATAAATAAAAAAATTTACCATTTCCCTAATTGTCATCTTGTTTGGTTCTCATGTGTTAGAATAAAAGGCAATTGATGACTATCTACACTATTGAATTGTCTTCGTTCTTTCTTACTACTCATGAACAAAATATTGAAATGACCTACACAATAGGAGGTAGCCCTCTCCTTTCCCATAATCTCACCCCGTCCATCCAAGGATTCGAACCCGAAACCTCCCACAAGAAGTCCCAAGCTTTAACCACTGGGATGTCCCCTTGCGAACATTTGATTTGCCTTCGTCTTTGTTGTAAGAGTTGGTAATATTCTAACTCTATTAATTAATTGTTGCCTATGTTTGCTTTTGTTTTATCATACTAGTTTTTTGGCCTGCGCTTCGCTGCGGGGTCGAAAATTTTATGAAGGAATTTTTATATTTTTTTTGTTAATCGAACATCTGGATAAAAAATAATATGAAATTAAATAGATTGTCAATCGAAATCAAAAAATTTCAAAAGTATTTTTTAGAATTGAAACATGAAAATTAGCTTTTGAGTCTTTCATGAAAATTGTAGATCATAAAATTACTTTTTAATAGACACCTGAATTATTATCTTAATTGGACAAATAGAACAAAGAAAAAAAATGAAGCGTTAAATCGAATAAGATAGAATTTGTAAATGACTAAGTAGTATAAAATAGAAAAGTATGAAGGACATTTGATAATTAATTCAAATAAGCAAAATTTTCTTAATGGATATCTTGAAACATAAAAATTCCCTTTTGAACCCTTCATGAAACTCGTAAATCAAACTAACTTTCGGATTCTTCATGAAAGTCATAGATCATACAGTAACCTTTTAACCGACACTATCGGACATGTGAATCGAAAATTATATGGTTTTAAATAGACCAACAATTGAAACGACCAAATTTAGGAAGCATTTCTTTTTAATTAAAACATAAAAATTTGCTTTTGAGTCTTTCATGAAAGTTGTAGATCATGAAACTAACTTTTAATAGACAGAATCAACTTAATCAGACAAATAGAACAAAGAATAAAAAAAATAAATCTTAAACGTTAGATTAAAATCTAGAATTTGTAAAGAACAAAGTAGTATAAAGTAGAAAAATATGAGGATCATTTGATAAATAATCCAAATAAGAAAATGTTTGTTAATGGAGATCTTGAAGCATAAAAATTCCCTTTTGAACCCTTCATAAAACTCGACTCGTAGATCAAATTTAGCTTTCGGGTCCTTCATGAAAGTCGTAAATCATGCAATAACCTTTTAACTGACATTTCAATAACTTCAATCGGACATGTGGACAGAAAATTATACAATATTAAATTAAACGACAATCAAAACCACAAAATTTCGGAAGCATTTTTTAGAATCAAAACATTAAAATTGGCTTTTGAATTCTTCATGAAAATTGTAGATCATGAAATTACCTTTTAATAGACACTTGAATCATCTTAATCGGAAAAATAGAAAAAAAAAATTCAAAAATAAAAGCCAACGCGTTAAATTGTCCAACCTATAATCGTAAAGAACTAAATAGCATAAATCATAAAAGTATGAGGATAATTAGATAAATAATCCAACAAATTAAAAAATATTAGTTTATGGAGAATGAGACTCATAAATAGTAACTCTTTCACAAAGTTCCCAAAATACCCTCAATCATCAATCCAAATAACGAATAATCGAATATGAAAGTACCAAAATACCCTCCTCATTTGTTCTTCAACTTATGAGATGTTAAGGTTGGATTGGTTTTTAGGTAATTTCACTTTCTATTAATATGATTTCTTATTTCTTATAATATATATGAGAGAAGACTATCTCTCATTGTATATGGTCTATCATCATTGTCATTGTGTAATAAAAGGAAATTAATAAATTGCCAATAAAGTTGATACTTTTATTGGATGTATCATATATTCCTACTTGCTCTCTAAATTAAATTATCACTTTGTTACCTGCATACAAAAATTAAAACGATTAAAAAGTATTATTTAAGTTATGAGCCCAAGTAGGCCGCTTCTTCATCTTTTAATCCTTTCTTCTTGTTCTTCTTAATTGATGAAAATCTTAACATATACTAGAATTTGACCCGCGCTACACCGCGGGGGAAATACTTGCATGTCGCGCGAATGTTCAGTGATTGTATAATGCTGAAAAATTATTGAATATGAAATGCTTTATAAGGGTAAAAATTTTAGGCAAAATATTCAATACACCATCAGTGAAGTTTAGCAGACTACACATGCGGGTCCTGAAGGGTGACATGTGACCCTAGGGACTAGATTGAAATACTTAAAACTTAATTAATTAAAAAGATGGACATGTGTCAACTCCACAACCCACTTGTGGAGTTCAAATTTTACACCGCCGGTGTATCAAATAATTATCAAAATTCTATGTACTACAAAATTAAGAAAATCTCAACTTCCCTTATTGAATTTATATGCAAATAAATCCTTGAGGACTATTTTTTTGATGGAAAAAATGATCCTGAGTTACATGTGAAATTTATTCAATGATTAAATCAAATAAATAAAATATTTCCAAAAATGCTGATGTGGAAAAGCCACATTAGCATTTCTGATGGACGTTAAACCCTAACAGCGTGTTAGTAACGGCACGTGAAAAAAGGACAACATGATAAACTTTTGGTAGCTAAGGGATTTATTTGGTCAAAAAAAAAGATCAGGGATTTATTTGTCTCAAAATAAAAAGGTAAGGGATTTATTTGGTATTTAAGTCTAATTGAAAACTTTTTATCAAGTATCAACTAATAGAAAAAATATCAAACGTTTGAATAAAAACGGTGAAGCTTTATTCGAATTGTGTTAAATTTGGGTATGGACTATATGGAGTGGCAAAGGAAAAATTAAAAGACTACCAAAAAACAAAAAAGGACGTTTTGTGAATGGAGAAAGCTATTGTTGGGAGAGTTTTACCATCATAGTGGACAACCCGACTCGAACAAAGTTTACTTGTAAATGTGAAAAAAAAAAAACAAAACAAAACTGAAACAAAAAAGGCAAAATTTAAGGCAAAAAAAATTGGGCTGGCACCACTCCGACTGGGCCAGTATGAAGATGGTAAAAAAGAAAAGAAAAGGAAAACAATTTAAAGAATCGAATGAGTGTATTTAAAAAAGAAAAAAAAAAAGAGCCCCTCATTCCAACTCAATGTATCACAGATTCAGTGATAAATCCTTGATGAAACAATTTAAATGGGTTATATATATGATATAATTGGTGAAGTAGATGCCCTAAAAAACAAGAAAAAAGTTAAAGGTCATTTAGTGATGATATGATTAGTCCATGACTCCATTCTAGACAGGTCTTTTATTTAAAAAAAAAAATGGACTTATTCGTCATCCCAAAAACATAACAAATTTGGAAATTCTTTTTTGATCAAAAAACCGAAGCTGGGATAAAAAATAGGGTTTTTAATGCAAAAAAAATTACGATTTTTTTCTTTTCTCTTTAGAAAGTAGAAACAGCCGTCCGCCATTAAACACCCAAAATCTGAGTGATGCCAAAGGAAAAAAAAAACACCCAAAACCTGAGAGCAGCGAAAACAACCATTGGAATTTGACAGTTTCAGAAACATATGAATTCAACCAAGAAAGACATTCATCTTCTGCATTCACAGTCGAAACGTCACCTGCCTCATAAATCATTCCACTCACTAAAACACACTAATTGACAAAAAGAATGAGAACATTCGAAGACGTTCAATTAGAAACGTTCCCAATAAATGGCAATCAAATGAGGAGAGTGTCAAAATCACCATTCAGCTTCCAACATTTGAGAAAGCACGAAAGAAAGATTCAAAATCCGCCACCTCTAAGATATACAAACACCTGATTAACTCTTCAAATGAAAAAACAAGCCTTCTCTTATACGGCTGCTGCTACCTAAAGAAGGAAACCAAATTAAACTACCCGAGCATTTAACATCAGGTCAAATCCTTTGCATGTAAATTTGTTTTTTAATATGTTTAGAGTAATAAATCACGAATCTAAAAAAAGAACGCTCGTAGCGTCAGCGCGGGCCGATCAACTTGTTGAAATTAAGGGAGATGGTCACCATTCTCTATTTTGTCATGTTCCATTAGAAAGGATGTGTTGTTACATTAATCCTACATTTGGAAAAGAATTTGTTTATATTTAGTTGAATTTGATGTGCATATATCAACGAAGACAGAAAATTAGTTGTATAATTTTAGATAGAAATTAAAATTGAAAAAAACCATATTGTTTTGCTATTTTATGTCATGATATCTATTATCACTCAAAAGTTTTTGGGGGTACAATCCCTCGATAGTTACATTGAATCTCAATTTTTTTGGAATTAAGTCGCATCAGACCACAAATGCGAAGACAAAATTTTCCAGCATCTATTTTCTTTTGAGTCATAATGATATCATGACATAAAATAGTAAAACAATATGGTTTTTTCAATTTTAATTTCTATCTAAAATTAATCCAATCTCATACCCAAGATCTTGGTTGAAAGCATTAAGCACCTTCACTCAACAAAATGAAAATTTACATACACTTTTCTCTTGGCTAAAATTTCAAATAGGTCCCTGAACTTTGCCATAAATCTCAAATAAGGGCACGAACTTTAAAAAAGGCCAAATAAGGATCCAAACTTTTCGGGAAGGCTCGAAAATGTTCATTATGTTAATACAAACCGAACGTGAGTTACATCAAAGAAAAAAGTGCGGAGCAAATAAGAAATTGACACACGGCTTTTATTTTCAAAGAAAATAATGTATACCTTAATTCAAATGCAATATCTCTTAATCACAGTTGACACTTTGATGATTTTTTTTCTTTACATTTTTCTTGGTTTATTGCTTGACATTTGGGGTGGCTAACTTTTAGTTGGTTATAAAAGCTATGCAAAGCTCTCTCAATATTCATCATACTAAAAAACATGGCTTCGTCTCTTTTACCATCATCCACCATAACTACTTCTAACACTGCCATTTCCACTTCCTTTGCCTCTTCAATCCTTCCAAGAACATCCCAACTCTCCATAGCTAGAAAGCAAAAGCCTAAGTTAATCCCAAGATTAGTATCATGCAAATCCACTAATGGTGGTGAACAAAATCCTACTTCCAAAAACACCGAAAAATATTTTCTCTCAAACAGATTTGATAGAAGAGACGTTCTTCTTGGCCTTGAAGGTCTTTATGGCCTTAGCTAGGCACAATTATTTATGGTCCCTCCCCCCCCCCCAAGATTTAAATCCTGGCTCCGCCACTGGAAAAAGTGCATTGAATCATTGTATCTTTGAATCGCACAGGATCGTTGAAGGTATGATATTCTTCATCCCTATGTAATATACCTTTTTATTGTTGACATGTATGCTTACTTTGGTTGAGGATGAATGGTTGATTTTGAAAAAATAGGGAGAAAAATGATTTTCCGTTTAGAAATTCAAGTATTTTCTCTTGTTTAGTCCCTGGGGGTTGAATTTATTAATTTTCTAATTCGTTCTTGCTCTCCTTTCTTTTTTCTGATTTTTGCTTGGTAATAATTGAAATTTTGGAATGTATCTTTGTGAATTTAATGTATGCACCATATCTGTTTTTGTAGCTATTAGATGTATACATCAATCAATTGCTTTCTTCTTTTCATAGAAGTTTGGGGAACAAAGTTCCCATCTAGTTTATTGTTATTATTCCTATTAGTTACTGATCTTGTTATTTGTTTGGCAGTATGGCCTTACATCTCCCATCATTCGCTGCTCCTCTGCAATTCCACACCCCATGTAGGTGAGGGGTACTCTGCAGAGCCAACAACAACGACAATGAAAACAATTTTTCCAATGGATACAAGATGCCAAGTTTGCAAATTAAGAACTCTAAGGAATTTGAGCAATCTGTCTTGGGACAATCCATCATTAAGAAGAATGATGCCTTGGCCTCGTATTACTCCCACCTCCTGAAGAAGGAAGCTGAAGCTCAAAAAGAAAATGCGAATGAAATACTACCTATTAAAGTGCTTAAAGCAATCATGTTTGGTGGGTTTAGCATCGTTTCTGTTGGGTTTAGCATTGTTCAGTTCTAACAGTTAAAACTTGGCAAAAAATAATACTGGACATTATTGCAAAAGAGCTTGAAAAAGCCACCCCACTGTCATTGCTTGGCTCATATATCGCAGTTGTGGTTGTTAATGAATTGGTAAGGTTTAGATTTTACGATAAAAGATTTTATATGATGTAATTATGATGCATTAACTTTTTCAATTACAGCTGAAGCTGCACTCTACTACAATTTGTTACAATTTGTGATCAACTGAAACTGAATGTGGTGAAGATTTCCTATTCAAACAACGCAATAGGAATTGGATTCATTGTTGTGACCTTCATTGTTATGAAGGTATTCGCTAATTAAAATATTTGAGTTTATATTTTTTTTCAATTTTCTAATTAAGTTTGTTTAATAAACAACCCAATATTAAAAATGTGGATGGAAAAAATGTGGATGGAACGCGGGGTTGATCCCTTCTCAATGTATCTCTTAAAATTTCAATTTTGCTATATATATTATTATTATGTATGTATTATATATTAAAATAATAGATTTTGGAAAAAAAAAAAAGGAAAGTTATTAATTAATGAAGGTCCCTCCTCTTGACATGTACGACTCTCAATGCCATGTGTCCAATTTCTATTAATTATTAATTAAATTGATTGAATAATTACATCTTAATTATTACGTTTTAGATCCACAATTATCTCATCAATTAATTGATTAATTTAAATCATTGTTAAATGCTAATTTAGTGCAATTAATCCTTTTATTCACTAATATTCTGATTTTAATATTTTTAAATAATTTAGTGTTAATGAATTTTTACTCTTATTAAGAATTTGATTTTATTATGTATCAAGAAAAAAATTTTCATTTTCCAAAACCAAGAAAAAAAATTCATTTGATTTCACTAATATTTTTTGAAGTCTAAAATCGATTGGTTTAAATGAATTTTTCCTCTTAAGGACTTGATTTGATTTGAATATTTGATTGAATATATTTAAATCAAAATCAATTACAATTATTAATGAAAACTTTATATAATTACGTCTTTTCCTTTATACTACTACCATAAATCACTCTCAATTATGTTTAATTTTTAACGATAAATACTCAACTTCGCCGATATAAATAGATGATCTTTGAAGAGATGGGTTTGCACTTTGAACTTTGAAGTTTATTCATAATTTTTTTCGCTCTTGCTTCTCTATTTTTTTATTACTCCCTCTGTCCCTTTTTATAAGTCCCCTTCTAGAAGTTTTTTTTGTCCCAAAATATAAGTCCCCTTTCTAAACCCAATGCATATTTAAAAGTTATTTCCAAAACTAGCCTTGAAAGTGGTAGGGTAGTTAAGAAAGTGAGAAGGAGGAGAGAGAATGAGTGGGAGAAAGAGAATAGGGATAAAAATATAAAAACAAGCTAAAAGTACATAAAAGTTTGAACCCTAACTAACTTTCTTAATCTTGATGATATAGTTAAAATGGACTTATATAATAGGACAGAGGGAGTATTAATTTTCACTTACTTACCTTCTAAACTTTTTTTTTTGTGTTTTTGAAAGTTTGCTTTTATTCTAACCGAATTGAAAACAAAAAAACTTTATGTTATGTCTCGCCAAATGAAGGGAGCTATTAATTGTGAGATTTCTCATTTTTATTTTTATTTTTATTTTTCATATTTTTTCTCTCTTTAATAGTAATTATTATTATTATTATTATGTTATTATCAATTGATGTTGTTAGTCTAAGTTCAAGACTATTTAACTATTTCTTGGTTAGTTTCTTTATCTTTTCTTCTTGCCTTTGCGTTTTTCTTGATAGCAAATATATTTAGCAACATCTTCTCCTTCTTCATTCTTTTTTTATTGTATTTATTAATAATAGCGAATTTTGGTGTAATATTTTTTCTCTTCATTGTTGTATTGTTCATAAAAAAAATTCAGTTATATAATTCTTTTTATTTTATTACTTCTTCTAATTACATTATTATATTCTGCAATAATGATCATGATATATAGTGTGCAAGCTTTTACTGAAACTGTGTTGCTCTAATATGGTGTATGGCAAAAAAATTCCACCACAATAAGGAGAGTTTCTCTATTATTAATCATTTATCATTTACCATTTTTCCTCTTTTTTGGTAATTCACTTGCCATATCATTGTAGGCAAATGTTGTTAATGGCTACTGATTATAGTCTATACTTTTTATTAATAAATTTCTTTCAAAGAAAACCATTTTAGTTGCTTAGTTTAGCCATTTTTTTTCCTCTTTAGTACTGTAGGGTTTTACTTTGGGTGAAAATATTCTATCTTTATTTTTTATTTTGAAGAAAGAATTATGTTGTATCTCTTAATTTTTTTATGTACAAAATTAATTAATGTAAATTTCGATGTTGGTAAGGGAATTTAGGTCACAAACCTTCATAACTTTATTATTATCCCACTACCATAATTTAAATGAAGTATCTTGGAGAGTAGGACTATAGGGAAAAAAAAAACTACTTACACATTGTTTAGCAATAAGCTAATACATATGTAATTCATCACGATACGAAATATTGTTACAATAAATATTTTAATTAAGTTGTAATGAAAGTTATTTACATAATTTATACTATTATTTGCACAATTTTACATTATAAATATTGCCATTTGATAGGTAAAAGCCTTAGTAACATCCAGACAATTTGAAATATGTTAAAAATAATTTTCACAATTGATGGATTTTTTTCTTTTACTTTTACAATTGTTTCAACTAAATCTCCATACATAATTTATAAATTATAGCACTAACAAAATCAAAAGAAGTAATAAAAGAGTGTTGCTACATGATAGGAAAAATTGACCCGAAATTTGGTACTCCATGATGTGTTGTTATATGATTGGTCCAACAAATTGGTCCCACCACTATTTAAGTGGGGTTTTGCTACAAAACATTGGATGTCCCCATATAACACATCATGTGGGACAAAATTCTGGCCAATTTTTCTGGACGTTTAGAATTTTCCTTAATAAAATGACATTTTGCTGGAAACATTAATAGATTTTTGTTTTCTCAATAAATAATGTCAAAAAAATTACTCCCTCCGTTCCACTTTGAATGACCACATTTCCATTTTGGGTTGTACCAAAATCAATGTCCAATTTCCTTTAATGGAAAACATTTTTACCATACTACCCCTTTGTATACACCAATACTATTTGTGTCAGTGGCGGGACAAAAATGAAGATTTCTTGTTTATTAAATTTAGTGGTTGGCCAACTTTAGCTCTTAATTAATAGGGATAAAATTGGAAAGTTAAGGAAAAAAAATCTCATACATTAAATTCTGTGCCATTTGTAAAGTGGTCATTCAAAGTGAAACGGAGGGAGTAGTATTATTAGCTGACTAATTCAAAAAATAAACAAAAGATTTAAATCAGTTAAAGCCAATAATCAATCAGCAATTAATTTGCTAAATGAAAGTAGTCAAACTAAATCAATCATTATTATATAATTAAATCAGTAATCAACCAATAATTATGTACCACTCAAAATTAATTACTTTCTTTGTTCAACGATATCTATCATTTCAACCCCATGCACATAGATCAATAAAGTAAAAAATTTACAGAAAAGTTATTAATGGATTATATCACCTGTCCATTATTATTCTTTCCATATTGTAAAATACTCCCTCTGTCCCTTTTTATAAGTCCCCTTCTAGAAGCTTTTTTGTTCCAAAATATAAATCTCATTACTAAACTCAATGCATATTTTACTTAACTTACTCAAGTTACCCTTGCTAGTGGAAAAAATTTATGAAGAGAGATAGTGAGTGGGAGGAGGAGAGAGATTAAGTGGGGAGAGCGAGAAAAATGGTAAACTTGGAAAGAGAAGATAAAATATTACAGAATTTAGAGATTTAACTATATTTCTTAATATTTGCAATTAAGTTGAAAGGGACTTATAAAAAGGGACAAAGGGAGCACTATTATCTGTTAATCTTTAGTAAGCAATAATGGTAATATGGGAAAAATAATTAATGATTTATTGGTTTCCTAAAGTGATAAATATTTTGGAAATAATAAAGTTCTTTAAAGTGAGGTATTCTTGAATATAGAGAGAATTGATTAATTTTCAGGGTGATCATTATGTGTTAATTAAACAATATAAATTGATTTTTTAAACAGTAATTAAATTACCTAAACTTACTAAAAATTAATTAATATAATAAACTAATAAGCAATCAAATTAGTAATCAATATTAAATATAAGAGTAAAAGTTCTATAAGGTCTGCCTATAAAACTATAATTAGTTGACATTAATGAAATCAAATCGATTTATTATGTCAATTTCAATTTTCAATTAAATGATTAATTGATTGATCAATTAATAATTAACTAAATTAAAATCAGATAAAATCAAATCAATTTATAATTAATTTAAATCATAAGCAACCAAATCAGTAATTACTTCACTAATCAATTTTTGTAATTTTTTTCACTAATTATTTTACATAAACGAAGTGAAAATTAAATCGATTGAAATTTACTTAGATCATAAGTGAAAAGATCATTAATTATAACATCAATCAATTACTAATTAATATTCTCAGCTATGTTTTTTTATAACTACACTATAATTATTAAATATAGTAATTTACATACTAAACTTTGTGGGAATCGTAGTAAATTTTCCAGAAAAATTTTTTAAATTGTTTTTCATCCCGGCCAATGACCGGGTTACAAACTAGTAAATATATCTAACTTGAAATTTATGATGAAATTAAGGGATTAATATTTGATGCACTGACAGTGTATTGATTCTATACACTATCAGGCGATCAGAGGATGCCACCTCATTAAAAGTTAAAATAAAATTTGCTAAGCGCCCCCCCCCCCCCCCACTTTTGCCAGAGCTAAGCCCCTTGAATGAAAATTTTAATAACCCCAAAATATTAAATTAGATAAAAAAAATATTTAGCATCAAAATATATTCAAGAGATCAAATGGATGCTTGCCCTCTCTCTTTTCTCATGAAAAAGAGGAAGGGAGAAAAAAAGTTCAGGTCAATACTTGAATACAAATACAGCATTATTTTATTTTATTTGTATATAATAAACTTGGAATTGTTAATTAAGGTCTAATGGTAGGTGTTTTTCCTCCTAATTATGTTGTTTATTATATATGAATCTTAATAATAGCATGCAGGTTATTCTTCTTTAATCTTGTAGAAGTCAACAACTACTCCCAATCCCAAACCTTGAAAAAGGTTATTTTATTGAAAAATTCTAGCATTTTCAGTTTCAAGTAAGCATATAATATGTTGGATTATATTATATATGTTGGATTTTGGCATATAGTGGCAAAGGAAAAATTAGAAGGCAAAAAAATTTGAGCCGGCACCACTCCGGCTGGGCCAGATTGAAGATGGTATGAAAGCTGGCCCTTGAGTCCTTTTTATTGACCACACAGAATTGATCCAGCCTACGGCGACGGCTTCAATTGGGACATGATCCCAAGCCTTAGTTGTCTGTGTAGAGCCATCTGTGCACGATCAATTTTGAACCGGAGCCAACCTTCCAATTGAAAGAACATAAAGGCCCGGGTGCCCCCGTGCTGTGTGCGGTCTAGTGGGGGCTAAGTCTCCAACATACCGGGTGTCCCCTAAGGGACAATAATTCAATCCATGCTATAGTTTATATAGAAGTGAAGTGGGTAATCTAAAGTCAATGTGGGACAAGCAAATGTTTATATTATTAAATGCTCTTTGCATAAGGATTGAATTTGAAACTTAGTTCAACCGGTGTGGGATTTGACACTAGCAATTAGTAATTATATATTCTTTATATAAGGATTGAAACTAGTTCAATCGGTGTGGGATTTTTTTTTGGGTAGAAATTGAGAAATAGACAAATTAACCGGTGTGGGATTTGAGACTAGCAATTTTTTTTTTTTTTGAGGTAGAGACTAGCAATTAATTAGTCATGTATTTAACTTAACAAAGTTTCTTGGTAAAACAGAAAGGAAATCTATGAGTATAGAAAATAGACATAAGATAAGAGAGTTCTTTCATTTGGAGTTCGATTTGACTCGATTTTAAACTTTCTGGAAGCCAACGTGATTAGTAATAAGTTTTTTTTTAAAGAAAATTATTATGTTTCATTTGAGTGTACAATAATTTTTTTTGAGAATAAAGGATCATTTCATTAAATAAGATCTGGATTACAAACGGGCAGAGAATTTCCACTCCAAACACAGTTGAAGCCAACTTCACAATCAACGTGAGCTAGATCATGTGCAAACCTATTAGCTAAGTGATTTACAAAACTATAACTACTGAAATTAAACAAAGCTTTCAGTTCCCTAATCTGGTCAACTACAATTCCCCCCTCCCACTATGAAAATTCAGGCTTATTAATCTCCATAATGGCCAAGGAAGAATCGCTTTCAAACTCACAACTCAAAAGACCATAAGACATCGCAGTAATCACCCCAAAACGTATAGCATACATTTCTGCAAACAAAGCATTTGGGACATGATTTATTTATGCTGTTGCACCAATAAACACATTACCAAGTTCATCTCTAACAATAACACCCAAACCAGCTTCCTTTCTTGAAATATCAAAGGCAGCATCAGTATTTATTTTGTACCTATTACTACGTGGTGGTTTCCATCTCGGCACAGTACGATAGTGAAGCCCTATGCCCCTGTTTCGAGTAGCAGATTGCTCAACATCATGGACAAAACGAGCAGCTGAAGCCGACAGATTAGCCGGCAAACCGCAACGATGATCATGCAAAGCCTTATTTCTATTTGCCCAAATTAACCAAAGCACAAAACAGAACAATTCTAGACAGCCCCTATCACGAGCTTTAGCCAAAGAATCAGCCCATATATCCAAACTACTTTCCCAGGCAACAAAATAATTCTGTATCCAAGGACATGAAAGACTCCAAACCTGCCTGCTAAATGGACAAGTAAAGAAAATATGAAAAAGAGACGTTTCTGTTTCACCACATACCTCACAGTAATTAGAAACCTCTACCCCCTGTTGCTGCAAATTGGCTTTCGATGGTAAAATTCCCAACAGCAAATGCCACATGAAATACTTAACCCTAGGAAGGACCAATGCTCCCCAAACTAGCTTCCATTTATTTTCCCTATTTTCCATGCTTGAGATTGATCTATCCAAGATCAATCTAGCAACATGATAGCCACTACGCACCGAATAATATCCATCATGTGTATGAGTCCAGATCAAAACATCAGGCCTGGTCGAATAATATAATGGGATACTCAACACACGCTCCACATCATCATCCATAAAAAGCTCTTTAACCAAATCAACATCCCATTGTCCTTGATCATCAAAAAGGACCGAAACTGTATTATCTTGACAAATTGTCCCAGGGCGAGGAACAGGACAATTTGCAGGAGGATTATTCAACCATTTACTCCGCCACAAATCCACACTCTTCCCATCTCCAATTCTCCATCGGCACCCTGATCGAAGTATCTCTCTACCAGCTAATAAACTGCGCCACACAAAGGATGAATTAGACCCCAAAGTCACCTGCATAAACGTCCCGCTACTAAAGTATTTTGCTTTAAAAATACAATGACAAAGAGACCCATCATTCCTAATTAGGCGCCAACATTGCTTCGCCAACAAAGCTAAATTAAACGCTTCAAAATCTCGGAAACCAAGACCCCCATCTAATTTAGACACACACAAAGAATCCCAATCCTTCCAATGAATCTTCCTATGTGTTTCCGTAGACCCCCACCAAAATTTAGCAATAATTGAGTTAAGTTCCTGTACAAAAGTTTTAGGAAACTTAAAACAACTCATAAGGTAGGTTGGTACAACCTGAGCAACTGCCTGAATCATGACCGCTTTTCCTGCAGCAGAAAATAACCTACCTCGCCACCCTTTTATGCGCCTCCAAAGTCTATCTTTCAACATCTGTAGCTCCACCTTTTTATTCTTACCAATCATTATTGGCATCCCCAAATACTTGTCCCGAATCAAGACCTTTTGTATTCCCAATCTACTCATAATAGAATCACGAATGCAGTCAGGCGTATTGCTACTAAAAAGCACCGCAAATTTATCAACATTAATCTTCTGTCCAGACACCAATTCAAATTGCCGCAATATATCCACAACTGCTTCACATTCTTCCAAGCTAGCCCGAAGGAATAGAAGGCTATCATCAGCAAATAAAAGATGTGAAAACTCTTGGAGCTGACCTCGCTACTGAAACTCCCTGAATCGTGCGTGTTCTCTCTGCATATTGTAACAAAGTCGAGAAGCCTTCCATACAAAGAAGGAACAAATACGGTGATAAAGGATCACCCTGACGAATCCCCCTACTTGGAGTAATCATATCCGATGGAACTCCATTTACTAGCACTGAATATGTCACCGATCTTACACACACCATCACGAGAGAAATCCACTTGTCAGAAAAACCCAGTTTCCGCATCATCCCCTCAAGAAAAGCCCATTCAACACGGTCATAGACTTTACTTAAATCTAACTTCAAAGCCATATGACGCTTCCCACCAACTCTCTTGTTCTTCATATAATGAATAGTCTCGAAAGCAATCATAGAGCTATCGAAGATTTGCCTCCCTGATATAAAGGCACTTTGATTCTGGCTGATAATTTGAGGTAATACTACTTTCAACCTATTAGCCATGACTTTGGAAATTATTTTGAAAATAACATTGCATAAGCTAATTGGACGAAAGTCTTTCGCACTTCTTGGATTATCACACTTCGGCACAAGTACAATATTAGTACTATTGATATTTGCTAAAGGCATGCCACGGTTAAGAAAGTCCAGCACTATATTACAAACTTTCTCTTTCACAATCAACCAGAACTTCTGATAAAAGAAAGGGATCATTCCATCTGGGCCTGGAGCGTACAATAATTAGCCAATAAGTTAAATCAATTAGTGAGATTTTTGATAAGTTAAATCAATTAGTGAGATTTTTGATTAAGAAAGGTTTTTTGACTAATACATATATCTAACTTGAAATTTATGATGAAATCAATACTACTATTCAATTGACAATTCAATTGGTTTTTTAAATTGTTCTATAGTATAGTAGTATATATTTTTTGGTAATTTCTATCATTAACTAACCACTTAGTATTTAATTATTAATACTACTATAATACATATATCTAACTTGACGGCGTGCCTCAGACCCGTGAAATTTCATAACCGGACCAACCTCACCGCGCCCCCTGGTGCAACGTATAAGGTTTCACCAACTTAATTTATTCGGCATTTATTGCAATAAATTAGCCGATGTGGGACAAAAGTCTTAATGTTTTTCAGCTTTCTGAAAACGGTGAAGCCTCTGCCAAATTTATCTTTTGTTTCGTTGCAAATGGTCATGGAGAGACTTAATGGGCCATTAAGGTTCATACCATTGGTCATTATTTCACATTCCCAATCCTCCAAATATGCAGGAAATTGTTTAATACTAATAAGAATTGATTGAAAAGAAATGCAAATTAAAAATACTGACCCAAAGTGTAGATTTATAACACAAAAATAGGGGATACAAATCCACTTAAAAACAAAAGACGGAATACAAATATAGAATATATCTCACATGACTTGATAGAAAAAAATAAAGGGGGTCTTTTTGGAGCACCCAAATATTAAAAAAGGCCTTAGAATGTGTAAGTACAGCTTCCATCATCACTTCTAGCAGTAGGGTCAAAGTTCTTTGCATTTGGATCAGTACAACCTTCAGGAACTGGAAGATCAACATGCTGGGCTGCTTTGCCTGCATTAAACACAACCAAAAAAAACACCCAAAAAGGAACAAAATTTGATTAAAACTTCCTTAGTCGGTCCAATTTAATTGATTTTGGGACAAAATTTAGAGATGCAAACCTCCCATCAAGGCGTCTAGGATCAAGGGTTCTAACCGTAGAAAGTTCCTCTCTTGATAGCATCCTCGTTAGCATCACCAAGAGCAGCCTCACTCAAATATTTGTCAGCCAATTGGACTCTCTTCACGTTCTCTTGCTCTGCAACAAGCATGTTTCCGTACTCCAACAGCTTCTCAATGGTCATTTTAGGTTGCTCGAAGGTTGGTGGTCCTTCCTTTGAGTTCACAAGCTTCTTCCCAATCATCTCAACACCCACACCACCAATCCACTTCCTCACTTCGTCATCGTAAACTCTGGCCCTCAGGGCACCGAAGAAATCTGCAAACATTGATCAATGTCTCACATATAAGTCGCTAAAGTGTTGTAATATCCCACATCTGTTAAGTTTGACATTACTAAATAATTGTCATTTAAGTCGGGCCTCTCCACCTATTACTAATTTGGTAATATCCCACATCTGATAAGTTTGACATTACTGAATAACTAACATTCAAGTCGAGCTTCTCCATCTATTGCTAATTGGTTTTAAGTTGGATGCTTACCAATGGATTGGCCGGGGAAAGTGTCGACTAGCTTGACAACATCATCATCAGCAACGTGGTCGGCCCTGAAAATACCTTTGCAGACACCAATTCTGTCTTCCCTGGTGGGTGACCAGTAGAACTTCTCCATACGACCGTCACGGATAAGGGGAGCGTACAATGTGGAGAAATCGTTACCGGTGACAATGATTGGAACACGAGGGTTCTCTTCCTTGTTGTACATACCGGGGAGTTGCACGTTGGTTGGGTTATCAGCAATGTTCATGAGGGTTGCGTTGACCATCTGGTTGTTGACTGTGTATTGGGTGGTTCCTCCCATACGACCAGCTCCTGCATCAAGATCGTTGATGAAGAGAGCACACATTTTTCCCTTCTTGATTATGTCGGCTGCTTCACGGTATCTTTGCCTGATCAACTTGGCTGGCTCTCCGGCGTTTCCACTTTCCAATTCTCCGGCACTCATCATAATTGGGCTGAAATTTTTGAATTCAGAATCGGGTCAGTTTCTTAATTATCTTTGGATGACTTGTTTGTTTTTGACATGATGAAATGAAATGAAACTTACTTAATTCCCAACTTGCGGAAGACAAGCTCACATTGGAATGATTTTCCTTGACCTTTGCCTCCCCAGATACCCAAGATCAATGGAACCTGTTAAAATTTGGAGTTTCTTAGTAATTGTTTAAGCAATAATCAAAGGCTTCTTAGCCTTTTTGCCCTTAGACTATGACGTAAAGGACATTTTGCCGATGATGAACTTCAAATAGTGACAACTTTCTCTTCGAATTTTCAAATTCAGGACAATTTATCTCTAAACTCTTCATATTTAGGACAATTTACTCCTGTTGTATGAGACAAATTGTCCTGAATCTTAAAAGTTCAAAAGGTAAATTGTCTCGATTGTAATTTAAGGGGCGGAAACAGCTAATAAAACAATAATTAAGGACATTGAAGTTTAATTATACCTTAATGTTGGGCAGGGTCATGAAGTTCTTGCTGACGTGAACAACAAGCTTGTCCATGAAAGCAGGGGCAATGTAGAAACCATCCATGTTGTTGTCCAAATCGTATCTAAATTCATGTAAAAAAATTTCCCAAATTTAAGTAACCCAATTTCGACAATTCATTCAAAAATCAAAAATCAAAAATCAAAACCAAAATCAAGAACATGACAAGATAAACAAAAAAAAATTGATTACTTACTGTCTAAGACCGGTACTGAGGTATTCGTAAGAGCTCATGACAGCATAGTGAGTTCCATCGTTCATGGGGGCCTGGAAAAGGGTGTCAACCATACCCTTTCCTCTGGTAATGTCTTGTTGGTCATCGGAGACATCGTAAGCAAGGCCTCTCCACTTGTCCTTGTCGGTCTGCTTATCGAGATCTTCGTCGGGGTTTGCTGCTGCAACAATCTTGAAGCTCCCTGATTGAGCCTTGTTGAACCTTGCGTTCACTTTCTTCAAGCTGGTGCCGAAGAAAGCTGTGCTTGGAACTGCAGCTCCAGCACCAGAGCCATTCAAGCTCAACTGCACGTTAATCATGATCATATATTAATTAACATATACATATATATATATATATAACACCCAATTCACCATTAATCAAGTTAATTAGACTCAAATTCATTTTTTTGGTACTTGAGATTTTCAGGATTGAGTCCTAGTCACCGGAACTAAGAGTCCAGCACTTCTACCACCATGGCGACTCAATTAAGCTTTATGAACATTTACATATTTGCATGTTCTGAAACATTCTTATGTCGAACATAACATACATACATAAGTGATCCTAATCATGAAAATTGAAGTGACCCAATTGATGAAATAGTAAGCTAATTAAGCAAGAAAGAAGGGTACCGGTGCGCGGTTGACGGCACCAATGGTGGGAACGGCGGCAGCCATGGAGGAGGTTGGAAGAGTGTTGAGAGTTGGAAGAGAGTAGCTGAGAGCTCAATGAGAGGAGTGTGGCGCCCTTTGACGAGCCACAGTTAGCGCATGGGCAAAACTTTATAATGATATTGTGTGTACAAAAATTGATGATGTTTTTTAATTTGTTAAAAGCCACACAATGAAGATTGCCCATATAGCCACGTGGCACGTTTATATTGCTCTGCAATTCCTGATGAGTCTTCAAAACTCAATCCTTAGAGGTTACCGTTTGAGGTCGTTTCTTTGCCACTAAAATTCTATTCCTTTCTCTCATTTATTGTTACCACACAAGGTTTCTTGTTCTTTTGCCTCTTTGAAACTTTATGAGTTTTTATTTTTATTTTCTTATTTTTCCTTTTGTTGCAAAAGGATAATGAAAGATGAGGTGAATAAACCATTTGTGATTTCAATTAATTTCATTACATTATTTGTCTCAATTTTTGTTGTTACTATAGGGAATTGGAAGTTGGGATTTTAGAGGTTGGTATCCTTCCTTGTATTGTATGGGCCAATTGAGAGGTCCCATTTTAGAAAGGGCTTGAGATTGTGAAAGCTATGCAGTTCCAAAATATCTAAGAATTAGTGGACATAATTAAAAAGAATTATTATAAGCATGGGAAATTATAATTTTCATTGTTTAGAAAAAATCCTAATTAATTTTTTTTCTTACTAATTTGCATAAGATAGCTTTCTTTCACACTCAAGAATTTACTTAAAAAAATAAAAATTTAGATCACCCCATCCCCATACTATAAGAAAAAAAGCTTTTTTACAATATCTTTTAATCACATTTATAGTGGGAGATAATTAAATTCAAAATTTTTTTGGCTTATGATATGTTGTCACATTGAAATTGTTGCATTAAAAACATCAAATTAGCACATTATAAGGTATAGAAAAAATGTGATCAACTAATATATTTTGAAGACATGATTGAAGAACAAAAAATGTGGGTACAAAGTGGGAAAAAGAAGAGACAAAAGAAATTTGATGGGCATGGATTGTGTCCCAAAACTTTAATGAGTTTCTCCTTGTTTGTTTTTGAAACACTAAACCAATATAAGCCTCAAATCTTGAAAATAAAGCTTTTGCATAACTGAGAGACTGAAAATTTTCTTGCAACAACAAAAAGGAAAGAGACAGAAAGCAAAAAAGAGAAGGGAGAGGGAATTTGTGGCAAATAAGATCATTAACCATAGAGCCCAAAGTTGGAGATTGGCTGACTTTGGACATTGCAGCCCAACAACGTGGCCTCATTTAGGGCCACAAAACTATTACCATTTCAAGAGGAAAATGGACTATGGAAAGTATAAAAAATAGGGAAAAGGGAAGAAGTTTTGATGGAAAGTGGAAACTACTATTGCTTTTTTGTAATTCTCTCTTAGATTTCATGAACTGTAAAAATTATAATGCTAGGGACTTTAGCCTACCTATAGATATTTAATTAACTTTTTGCAATTCTTTTCACTATATCAAAAATAAATTTTCTAATACCGTGTAGGGTTTGAGCCAAATTTGATACCAAACATTATTACAAAAATGACCTAATAAGTGCTAATGAAATTATGGTTAAAATGAACTCAGTATTAAACTAAGTTTTTTTTATGGCCTAATATCCAAATTGGGCTAAACCTTTCCAAACTTGTTCAATTTGAGTCTAAACCTTTAAACAGCACCAAATTAGGCCTAAACGTTAGCAAATTACACCAAATTGGACCTATTTTGGACGGAATTGTGGCACAGACCGTTACTATAATCCCAAATTTCCATCCAAAATAGGCCCAATTTGGTGCAATTTGCTAACGTTTAGGCTCAGTTGGTCATTTTTAAAGATTTAGACTCAAATTGAGTAAGTTTAGAAAGGTTTACCCCAATTTCAACATTAGTCCTTTTTTTATCAACTACGAAACGAAACATAACCACTGTAACTAAGATCAATATCCTATCACTAGACCACACAATAACAGGTTTAATCAAATTTAATTGTTCACTTAACTCCTTCGGTGGACTTCAAATCTCAATTTTTTGTTTTTTTGAGAAATTCAAATCTCAACTTATATAGTTTCATTTTCTTAAAAAAGAAAATGTAGCAAAAGTGTGCAAATTATGATTGAGATTAACAAAGAGAGATGGGTTTGGCTCAAGGAGAGTTTTGTATAGAGACCTATTGGGAAAAAAAAAAAAGACACATTAAACAAATCATTTTTGCACACAAATTGAAAGTCATTTGAAATTGGAAAAGAGAATTTGCAAAGTAGCCTATCAACAAGTCTCAAATAGGCAATTTGCAAAGACATCTGGGCACACTTTCTTACAGTCAATTTACCCCCACATATTGGTCCACCTCTTCCCCAATTGCAGCAAACATGCAACACTTGGCAGCAAACAAATTGTAGAGTCATCATAATTTGTGGGAACCCCTTTCTATATATCCTCATAACAGATGTAAAAACAAACTTCAAAGTTGAATTTAGAGTGGGGTTTAGTTGTATAATTTGCTTTCATCAATGAAAATTAAGTCAGTTCCTTTTTGTACCCAAAAAAAATTAAGCCAACTACTAACAAATTCTAATTGCAGAAAACTATACAAAGCTTCTTTATAGCTGGCACATTTGATACTACTTGAATACTTCATTATTCATAGGATATATGTATATATAACATTTGGTTGCTCATTATCATTTTAAAAAATTTATAAAAAAACATGGCATATTGACCGATATATATCGATCAATATATCTAAGACATCCTCTCCTGAATCCAAGTGACATTACAAATTATCTTACACCGATAAAAGTCGCTGACAGCTAAAGTTGCTAAGAAAGAATTAAAATTGAGATGATAAGTAGGGACGGAGTCAGAAATTTTATTTTGGGGAGGCGAAAGTCCTTATAGTGAAATTTGATTTTAGTAAACAAGGGAACACTTATCTGGCCAAAAAAAAAAACAAGGGAACACTTATACTATATTATATGAAATATCATAATACAATAATTTTCATCATAAATTTGATGATTTCTATATCCTAAAAAAGAAATCTAAGCATTTCTATATCAAAATCGAAATTTTCAATAAATTTTATAAATAAATTTTTATTTTAGTTGAGATTACTAAAAATTATAATTAATCTATTCGAAGATTCCTTCGAGTTCAAAACTTCCTTTCACTACCTCTTTTATGTGCAAAAAGAAAATTCTTATAATTTTTTATATATATTAATAACTAAAATTTACTAGAGGAAAAAGTTTAAACATTAAACATAAAGATGATAAACAAACTAAAAAATAAATCTAATATCAAGTTGCAAACCCCATATACAGTTTGAACGTGAGATCATAAAACTTTGAGGGGCATGCATATACCACTTTAGACAAAAACTCAAGTGTCTCCATGCTTCTAGTTATAAACTCCTAATAATATGTAGTTAGACTAATTGATTAATTTGAATTACTCTAAAATATATAAACTAATTCTATATATAGTTAGATTGATAATTAACAGTTTAATATTACTAATACAAATAATTAATGGTCATTTAAATATAAATGAATCAAAATCATATAATCATATTCATAAAAAACACCTATATATTATTTAGGGGGGGAGGGGATAGAATTGAAGTTCAATAGAGTTGCATAATAATAATAACATATCTATATATAGGTTTTCGGGAAATTTTGGGGGGCGGCCGCCACCCCATGGCTCCGTCCCTGATGATAAGAATTAATCTCACCTATCATATATTAGGTATTGCTTTGTTTCTGTCGAAAATAGAGTTTAATTTGGAAAGTGAGCATGGAGAAGAGCTAGAGAGCAAACAAAAGCCTAGCAAGTCCAAATGGGATAGAAAGAAAGGGAATTGATAATTGATCCATGATAAAGAAAGACACTATCATCGTTAAACTCGAAAGCCGAAAAGCTAATCACCCTCCCCCCTCCACCATCTCATGCATAAATTTCATTGCAAAAACAAAAGACTTCAACAGTTTTATGACATGACCCAAATTCATCATGTCTCTGTAAAACAGCATATTGTCTCCCTATCTTTCGTTGTTCACTTTTTCAACATTTTCCTCCATCTTTTCTTTACTTCTAGAGCCTTGAATCATAAAGATGAGAATAGTAATGCCCAAAAGTACTTGAATTAGTTACCAACAGTATGCTAGTGATAATATATATATCCATTTTGGCTATTGAAGTATTCTATAGAGTGACAATTTGACATTTTAAATTTTGTTCGAGAAAACTTTATTCTTATAATTTGATTTTTTAATTAACATAACCGGTTGACATGATGTAACGTGATAAATTCATGTGTTAGTGTTTGAGTAAGTCACATCAACATCAAAAATTACAATGTTCAAATCAAGGGTTAAATTGTTCCAACAAGATTGAAGAGAGAAATTGTTACTTTTAGATGATTTGAAATCCAAAATGAACATAAAATCTATAATGTCAAAATTTGAGATGAATATGGGTATACTTAAAAATTTTGTACTAATAGTATGATTTGCTATATATTTTAAACACAAATACTTCAGTACTCGAGCGGTTAGTTAAACTAGTTGGTGCATGTTTAATGATTTCTCATTGAATGTTAGAATTATATATCTAACTCGATCGAAAGGCAAGTAACGAGGTAATAGTTGCTATGACCGACCATGATTAATTAAGTGGCCAACAACCAAACCAGATTAAATGTAAGAATAAAATAATCATAATAATGGAGAAGGAACACAAAACCAACTTTGATAAATAAGAATTAAAAACTAGATAATTATTGGGGAAGCAAAACATAACCAGACAAATAGATGGTGTGAGTCGTGCACTCTATAACCAATCCCTAAGCTAGGAATTTATGCATATAAAGCAATATAATTTTGTTCTCATTAGCTAGATAGATCCAAGTTTTAAAGCCGCATTGCCCTTTGTACCAGCTCATATGGAACTTGATTTTGACTGAAAGGTTAAAGTAATATTTCCATAAATTCATCATTTCTTCATTAAATTTATAAAGCTTATCTTTATAGCTTCTTTTCACAGGGTAAATAGTACAATAATATGAACATAACTGTCCATTAACATTGCCAAACTCTTTGCATAGTGATCTGATTTGAAATGCAATTGGTTCCCAAGAAAAAAGGCACATTGATGTTATCAATGTGTTGCTTACTCTGGGGCAACAGAGAATGCTAAAAAGTAAGAGAGATACCGGACTTGAAATGGGTGTCAGATATTGATACGTATTAGACGCATATGTTTAGTATTTTCTAAGTTTTTAGATCATAACTCTATACTTACACATTAATGGGATATTTTATCAAATATGCATGGATACTTGAAGAAATGAAAAGTTGGAAAAATGTGATTTCAAGTTCTCCATTTTTCAAAGCATATGCTACTTATTTTGAGAATAATCTCCCCAATTTTTGTCTTGTGAATCATTGAGTACTTGTCATACAAAAATTAGAAAAGGGATCATATGTTCAAAAACTTGAGTGACTTAATAATCAAGCTAGAAAAATCAAGAAAACATTTTCTTCTTGGGAAATTCTTCATCATATATATAATCTAAGCTCCAAAGAGGGATGACCCTTGTACAACTTTTCAGGTTAGTGTACTTGTCTACTTGATGACATTTTCATTAACAATAAATACTTTATATCATTCAAATTTATCTCTAAAGTTTTTTTAGAGCCCAACTAATCATAATGATGATTGAGTCTTTCCATTAGTGTAGTAGCCTTATTTGTGAAAGAATCTTTAATGAATTAAAAAGCCCTTTTTAAGACATAAATTAGGAAAACTTTCCAAATATGAGAATGACAATGTAGGCCAATATGGAGACCCAAAAGAACAAAAGCATTCAAGGCTAAAGTTGATAATATCCCTTGGGGCTTACCAAAAAAAAAATGAACTTCCAAACACCCTTTTAAATGATTGTTTTATAAAGACCAAAATCTTAAAACATTCTTTGCTCTAAACCCCCCTATAGCTCCTTAGCATAGTATCACTTCAAACAGAAAAACATATCATTTGTCACACAGACAAGTAAAATTAAAAGCTTAGGAAAATGACAGGGCTTGGCTCTTCATGTGGAGCTTGCAAATTCCTAAGGAGAAGATGCACTTCTGAATGTGTTTTTGCACCTTACTTTTGCTATGATGAGGCTACAACTCACTTTGCTGCTGTCCACAAGGTGTTTGGAGCTAGCAATGTTTCAAAGCTGTTATTACACTTACCTATTCATAATCGAAGTGATGCTGCTGTCACCATATCTTATGAAGCCTTGGCTCGAATTCGCGACCCGATTTACGGCTGTGTTGCTCATATATATGCCCTTCAACAACAGGTTAATTTCCTGCCATGTTTTTTTTTGGGCACTTGAGACTGCTAGGGATCCAATCTTGCTATTGGAACTAAGAGTCTAACACTCTACCACCAGGCTAATTGCCCGATGGCGGTTTTCCTGCCATGTTTGCTACACTACATATACTGCAAGCTTTTCTCTTCCAATGCCCTATTTGATGAGCTTTTGACTGAACAAATTGTCATTGCATTATTTTTTGCAGGTTGCCAACTTACAAGAGGAGATTGAATTGCTCATTAACCAAATGTCAAATCATGCTGTTGAAATTCCTAGCAATGGGAATTTTGTGGAAAACAGTTACTTTGATGGTGAGATATTACAATTTGCTTCCCTGCATGAAACCATGAGCACAGTCTTTTACCAAGAGGAACAAGCTACACTTCCAAACCATCCAGGATTTGTAACTGGAAATCAAGTCCTTGAAACTCAATTGTGTGAAGAAATCCCACCTTCATTCATATTGGAAGACCAAAACTTTCTTTGTAGTGATTTGTACCAGAATCCTCCTGAAATAAATTACTATGAAGGAGTGGAATCAGGAATTCTCATAGATTATCCATGCATGGGAAACAGTGGTACCATGGCCATCCAAAGCTGGGAGTAAATGAATTCCAGCTTTCATATCAAGGATTTATGCAAGAAATTACATGTCTCCATAATGGAAAAGTTTTGTATACCAGCAGGCATGGTGTAATTTATGGTAGATTTACCATGATTTTTAATTAGTTATGAATGTTTATGTTTGTTGTAAACTTGAATTCCCAAATAAGTTGTAATAAATGTATCTGATGCTTTATAGAACTTAAAAATGAACTAATTTGGGGTAAAAAGCAACCAATTTGGTAAGTTATTTGCAAGAGGTTACTAAATTAATTGTAAGGGTGACACAAAAACAGGGAAGTCTTCATGTCAAAGTCAAAAGTCATGCATGTTGAACTTGCAAGAATATAAGTAAAAAACTTCAAAAGGAAAAGAAAAGGGAAAGAAATCCTTGTTTACATCTAAAGGAGCTTTAGATAATATCAGAATGTTTCCTCTATCAGACAGAAGTTCTCATTCAAAGATTAAACTAATGGCATAATGGAAACTTAATTAGATAGAAACAGAGCAGAAACAAAAATCCCTTTAGTGAATTAATGAATTTTGTTGAACTAAAGGCTTCCTATAGTTTTTAGCAAAAACCATAACCATAATTAATAGTAACCAATTAAGGCTTCTTACATGAACTGTTCATTTCTCCTTGCAACTCTGTTTTTCTTACAGAAACAGAACTTCTAGCAATAATTAGTCCAAGGTAAAGATGCATGAACTTACAAGGAATACAAGGCAAAACAAAAGTACAAAACAATAAAACATAAAATGCTGTCATTTGAAGGTAGAAATGACTTGTTCTGCTTCTGGTTTTTGTCTTTTTTTTTTTTTTATATTTATAAGTTAACCTTGTTCGGGTTGGTCCACTATGGATATAAAGCTCTCTCAACAATGGTTTCCTCCATTCACAAGACTCGAACTCGAAATTAGGGAAACAAGTGTCAAACCACTTGAACCAACCACTTGTTGATTTCTGGTTTTTGATTGCATGGATTAGATTAGTAGCCATGAAGACTATGGGCTTATAACAAAACAAATATTATATATAGTCATGATTGAATCAAGTTAATAAAATCAGGCTTCAAACTGGGCTTGGTAATTGGCACACCATTCCAAATTAAAAGTTGAAGAAGACAAAGATCCATTGAACAAAATGCAAATTGCAGTTAAGGGGAAAGGCCTTTCTTTTATAGTAAGAGGAAGGTCCACTCTCCCATTTCAGAAAATCTCTAGCTGTGGGCTTATCTTGGGCCCCTTTTTTGTCCATGTTTTAATTGTGAAAAAAGTTTAAGTACTTGCTCCCATTAGGCATTAATACATCTCCACAAAAGATGCTGTTTAAGAGCTTTTCAAGCACTGTCATAAATCCCATTCCTACACTTTTTTCTTCAACTTCAAATTGCTTACATTGTCCTGAATCAACAGGACATTATTGGTACTAGAAATGAATAATTGTTTGTTTTCAAGCTTTTAGGCAACAACCATTTATTGCTCAACTATAAAACTGCCCATGCATTAAGTTCCAAAATTTTAGGGCTTTAACCATTACTTAAACAGAACCATTTTTTTGAGCCTCATCACTTCCTTTCATTTGACCTGCAAGAGCATCCCAATTGTAATCCAATCCTAATCCCAATTTTTTTTTTCTAATTTTAAGTTGGGGAATAAAAACATATATTTAAGTTGCCAATTAAATATATGTAGCTTTTCAATAATAATTATGCTTATGCACAATGACATTTGATTCATTTCCATAAAAGGTAGGATAATGACAGTGACCTAATTAAGCTGTTCTAATATGGAATATATTTCCCCACTTTCCCCCTCCACTCATGATCCCCCTTTGCCTCAGCAAACACAAAGTCACTAAAATCAAATCAATTTCTCAAATATGCTGGTCTTTGGCCAAACATGAAATCAATTTCTCAAATGCTGCCTTCAATAATATACTTTCCCTCAAATCAATTTGCAACTAAGTAAGCAATTAACAAATAGTAGACTGAGTGTGTATACGTATATCTTCCTCATATGCTTGAAAGGGTCAAGAGTTCAAATCCTACATAAGAGAGAAATTAAACAGAAGATATTCCGTGGAATATGATTGCATGAATGACCTCAACACATGTGACACTTGAATGATATAAAAGGAGTCCACATTCTTCCCCTGGAAATGTAACAGCAAGTGAGAGAGGGTAACCTATCATGAAAATGGGAAAACTTTATGTCATATCTTATCGATGACCCGAAAGAAGAAATGGTTTGATTAAGAAGTGTGTTTAATCCTATCTATCTAATCACAAAAGAAAATTAAGAGCCAGCTACTTGCTGAAGTAGATACCATCCAACTCCCATATCAAGATAATGCCTATAGCAAGTGCCCATCTCCAATTACTTCATAGTGCCTTAAAAGCATGATAAGGTAAGAGATATACGGCTGGAATATGGAATTTTATATCAGCAGATGCAAAATCATGGCTACAGCAAATATGCATGGTGTAGACCTAAAAGGAAACCAAGTGATTGGTACAAATTTGGTAAGAATATGTACATGAAATAATGTTTAAGTTAATCAGTTTCTACTTGACAATTGTGGGGGAAACAGGAGAGCCAAAAAGAAGCATTGATGTTTCATGGACTTTACCTGTTAAGGAAGAAAAGATTTACACCGTATATATCCAAGAGAATCAAGTTGCATTCAAATTCCAATAATGTGAGAAAACATGAAATGAAACTAAATAAAGTACCAAAAAAAGCATTAAAATCATATAATGGTAATGATCATGAGTTGCATGGCACTAAACTTCTGAAATTATACGCAAGCAACATGTCATACATATGTACATATAGCACTAACTCTTAGTGCCACAATATTGCAAGATATTCTGTAATTTACTGAAAAATTACATATAATCAACATTGTTAACATTATTTTGGCACCCTTAGCACAATTCATTGAAGCAATGACAATGGAGCATAAGGTTCTTTCTAATGATTATCAACAAGGGTTAACCAAGATGGGCACAAATCTCACAAAGGAACATGCACACAAATTACAAGTACACCTGTCTAGCTACACACATTTCCATGAGCATTGCTTTTGCATTAGTTTGGTAGAAGTAGGATTGACTTTTTTAAGTCATGACATCAAGTTTGGTTGAGATTAAAATTTCTTGGAAGATTTAAAGGTAAAACTAGTTATCTACTTTTTGATACTTGTTTTCCATATATTTTCAACAACTGCTATTATTAAAAACTTGTCCTGATATCAACAACCATTTGACTAATAGGGTAAAGCAAACAAAAAGACTTAAAATTATACTATACACAATTTAGAGATCAGGTCAAGCTGTTCAAATCAATGCAGCATTTGCACAAAATGAAATTGTCTAAAATACCGGCAATGGTCAAGCAAACAAAAAGGCTTCAAATTACAACACAATTTACCAGGTCAAGCTGTTCAAAGCAGTCTAATATACCGACGACTGATACTGAATTATATTCATAATCTAGTTTTCATTTTGTATACAATCTCTCTTCATCATGTTGTTGTAGCAATATATATCAGCATTGAAGAAAGCAAATCAAATGTGAACACGATAACTTAAGAGAAATCAACATATATATATAGTTTGCTACCTTTTTTCATCCTTATACCAAAGTGATAATTTAAATCAAGCATTGCTTCAATAGCCTCTTTAACTAGCAAATTATCAGAAAATGACAAGGAAGATATAGAGAAATGAATTAAATCTTAAAACACCAGTTTTGAGCCAATAAGCTCAGAAACAGACAACAAAAGTAATCACAAATGTAAATGGAAACTCAGTCAAACTCCTGGCGGCTTATCTTATGAAAATGGATATAAGGCAAAATCTTGACTTTGGAGGAAAATAACCAATTAATGCAGAAGTCTAAATTGCTATAATAATGAGGCATTAACAAACAAGATATAATTAACTGTAGAGGTTTTGATCCATTTGCCAAGTTGAAGATAGATATATATATATATATATATACACACACACATACAAAATAAACCAAGTAAAATCCAAAATTTAACTCACAGATTTCTCAGAAGATGCCATATTTGCCTTCTTTTTTTTTTCTTTTTCTTCCTGCCATATGGTATATATTCTAGCAGGATCTTCATTTCCTTTAAAAATGGTGAAAGTACAAGAAGAAGCCAAGAAGCAGCAGCTTTTTATTACATGGATGGACAAGTGCAGTTTTTGAGATGCTCATGGAGGAATATGTCATTTATGTCAAAATATGGCAATAAGCACCCAAGACCCACAGTTTTGCAAATCAAACAAATTTACTTGATTTGGGATGACCCATTTGCAGAATAGTAAATCATTATGATGTGAAAATTCCAAGCAAAAGCCAAAAAGCCTGAAAACAACTCATTTTGGGGAAATGCAGATGAACCAGCCCCAACTTTAATCACACACTATCTCTTTCTGTCAGCTAATTAAAGTGAAGGATTTTTTTTAAGTCAAAGCTCTGGCAAATGCCAATTATTTATCACTTTTTCTGATCTTTAACACATTGAACTCTGTCCAATTAAGCATAACTATGGACCATTAATTAACATTTGTTCACTTAAAAGGAATGAAAAAAATCATAAAATATTGAAGAAATTAAGTTTTTGTTAACAAGCATACCATGAAAGAATCTTCTGATCCTTGCAACTCATCAACTCAACTTTCTTCAACTTTTCCCTTCATTTTCCTACATCATCAAGATATGCATTCCTCCAAGAAAAGTTGATCAAAATAGAGTTTAAAGAAATTAAATTAGCAAGAAAACAAAACAAAACAATTTGCTCAATAGGAATTTCATTTCTTTGCCTACATCATCAAAGATACATTGCTACAACAACAAAAGATAATAGAGTTTGATTAGGGAATAGAAACAAGAGATCACTTCTACAAAGTTCTACACAAAAGCTACTCTAAAACATAATTAAAACCTAACCATGAACTTGGATTGAATTCACAAAGATCAGAAACTAACCCGAAAAAAAGTCCCTACCTTTCTTGGTACACTTACATGAAAATTTGTCATTACATTTTTTGCACAAAACCAGTCAGCATATTCACCATGGAATCTCTAGCTAGTCTGCACCTTCACCCTCTATAGTCTACATCTTCCAATCCAATTCCTCTTTTTCATGTTAATAAGATGGCGGCGGCGGACGCGGCGGAGGACCCCAAAACACATCATGAGGCATTTGACCATTGGGAAGCAAATTAGGAGGCAAATTATACAAAGGCATTGAACCACCACCTTGTTGATCATGAGCCATACCTTGAGACTGAGATGACCCTGAATTCCCACCACCACCACCACTATTATTACTATTGTTACCTTGTTGCTGCTGCTGCTGCACTCCAATCCCTTCTCCTCCTCCACCACCACCACCACCACTATTCTCATCCTCCATAGGCAACCTCTCGTAAACCGCATTGGTAAACGTCGCGGCGATAACCATCACTGGCCCGGAAGCCACCAGGGCTCCTACCACACTGCCACCGACCACCTGCCCTTGACCGCCAGCTAAATACACCGTCAGCCCCGTCGCACCAGGAGGAGATGGTGCGGGTAAAAATGCACCGGACAAAGATAAAATCTCAAATCTCCCATGTAAGGTGATGACTCCACCAGGAGCAGCTGGTTGGCGGAGGGTAACATTAGTAACAACACCACTTCCACTCAAAACCGACACGCCGCGGTGACGGCGCTGAGCGAAATTAGCTATAGACTCAGCAATGTCACTGCCACTAGAGATTTCCAAGACATGGCTACGGAGAGAGTTTGGGCTTTCCTTGGTAATAACAATGGGAGGCTTAGCTTTGTTCTTGGAACCAGGTGGTCTTCCCCTAGGACGGCGAGAGCCACCTGAACTCGAACCGGGCTCGATGGTTTCAAAACCGGTGGTTTGGTCATCGAGATTATTGTCTCGGCTATCTTCATTGTCGTCTTGGTTTTGGTTTGGGGTGGTGGGGTTAGGGCTACTGGTGTTGGCATTGGTGGTGGGGCTAGCGTTGCTATCTCTAAAATCTTGGTGGTCAAGTCTCATTCCAAGGCGGTTCAGAGCAAGTTGGTGATCTTCTTCGGTTGGGTTTCGAAGGTGAAGAGATGGGGTTGAAGTTATTGGATCAACGCCTCTCATGGCTACATTCCCAGCCCACCACCGATTCGCCATGATTCCAAAACAAAGAAAGAAACTTTTTTTTCAAAGGGGAAAAATGGGATCTTTCAAAAATTTGAAGAAGTAGAAAGAAACCCAAATCTAAACTAGTTGATACAAAGCCAAAACCTTATCCCCATATTGCATGAATCAGACATTTAAGGTATGGGTTTTGTTCCTCTTGTTGTTTTTGCATGAAAAACCCTAACCATTAAGCTTCAAAATCAGATCCAACAAAGCCCTTTTCTTCTTCTTCAACAAAACCCCAAAGGAAAACAAGAAAAAAAATCTCAAAGATCTCAACTTCAAACTAGAAGTAGTACAGTCTGAATGAAAGATGAAACTTTGACAGAAAAAAAGGAAAAAAAAAGGTAAACTTTTTTGGTACCTCTTCTTCTTCTTCTCAGTTTCTCACTCTCTATAAACAGAGAAGCAACCAACTAAATACTAAACTCTTTCTTCTGTACGGCAAAACACTCGCTTGTTTTAAGGAGAGTTGTGGGGGTCCTCTTCTTCAGTTTTTTTCCTTGTTGCTCTGCTGCTGCTGAAAGTGTACGTTAAAGCTAGCTACCAAATTGACTCAGTTTCTTTATTTTTTTTTTCTTTACTCAGTTTCTCTATTCTTTTCCTCTGGTTTTTTTCTTGTACGATATAACGATTGCAATGTCCAAAAACTCCACTCAATACGTATTTTCTAACATTTAAAGCGGTTTTGCAGAGTCTGGTTTCTGTTTGTCTCCCTAGTTTTTTTTTTTTACTGTTCCTTATTTGGCTCTTTTACAAGGTATTTTTTTCTTTCAAGCTTAGCCAAATTCCAAACAAGGCAACAAGTTGAGGGGAGCATTTATAGTCTACATCTAAAAACTTGCAAGAACCTTCATCAATAAATGGTAACTGTTCAATCTTTGATGTCATCGTGTGGTTGATTTTGATTGGTCGAAAGGTTGGAATTGAGCTTTGGTTTGAATATTGGAGAAGTTTATTGGAAATCACCAAAGTTTTTACTATATTGCTTCCCTCAAGTTGCAAGAGCTTTTATAAGCTACATCCCATTACATGACTTTATATATATACACCCCTTGAAGTATCATATTACTACTTACGAAATCGGATTTGAGTTTTGTAAATGGAGAAAATATGTGTTAACAGGATAAATCCTATTTGTATTTCAACATAACTCGATTTTAGATTAATAATAGGAATTTAATATGATTACAGAATATCGGTAAATTGCACCAATAAAAACAAGATATAGATTTGTAAAATTGCAAACTTGATTACATATATAATTTAAATAAAAAAAACTTTTTAGTAAATGTTTGCAATTTGTTTTCAAAACAAGAATGTTTCAATGTTTATCTTTTTCCTTACAATTATGTGCAAAACCTAATGCCTTTCTAATTTGGCAAGTTGAATACCGTTTAATTTGAATTCGAATTGTGCACAAAGAAGTTTGAATGAATTCCATTTTGCTTTGTCAATGTATTTGACAAATATGTCAAATCTACTACATATATGATCTTACTGCAAGCAAACATATAATATATATCTCACCATAGCAAAACATATGCAATATGCAAAGCATGTAACCATAGAAAACATATATCAAAGCAATTAAGTAGGGTACCTAACCTACTTAAAAGGTTTTATCAAGCTCAAGAGGAGAATGGGTGCATGGGAATATATTGTGGCAAAGCAAGTTCTTAAGTAACTTAAGCCTTGGCTAATTTGCAAAAGCGTAACCCAATTCTCCACATCTTCTGAAAAAAAAAATTATAGTTGTGGCCTTGTGGGGTAACGTGCACATGAGAGAGAAAGAAGAACAACAAAAGAGAAAGTGGGAAATATAGAGAGAGGTTGGATTGAGAGGTTGGGGTTGGGTGGTGGGAACACGTCATTGTCTTCAAGTCCCGACAAAGTATCAAATGCCAAGACAAACGAGAGAGCCTGGAACATTTCATATTTCACAATCCAAAACAAAAACCAAGCAATTCTTATTCACCCCACCACCACCTAGCCCCAACTAGTAACGAGCCAGCCGCAGCAGCTAGGGGGCCGCACCCTTTTCCTTATGTTTCAAGTCTTTCAGTCAAAGTGTCAACACACTGTTTTTTGGCTCTGTGCCCCTGGCTGCTGCTGCTGCTGCCTCCCCTGCTCTCTGCCCATTTTCGGTGCACATCTATCTATTTGTTTTTTGTTTGTTCCCTTTTTCAATTTTTTTCTTATAGTATTTCCTCTTTTTGGGGTTTATCATAATTTTACCAAAGCATATTTTTAGTAGGATCTGTAGTATAATATAGTAGGTAAATGTTTAGATTTGTGGTGAAAGGTATCGGGTTCAAGTCTTCGTTAGGTTCAAGTCTTTCATATAATAGGTAAATGTTTAAATTTGTGATGAAAATTATTCGTGATGAAAGTTATCGGGTTCGAGTTTTCATCAGGTTTGAATCTTTCATATAATAGGTAAATATTTAAATTTATAATGAAAATTATTAGGTTCGAGCCATCACAGACCTTTTTAATACTCAATCTATAAATTCGAAAATTCACAAATGAAAGTTTATTGTATCTGTTTGTCCCTTTTTTAGTCTTTTTCTTTTGTTCCTTTTTATTGGGGTTATCATCATTTTACCAAGCATATTTTTAGTAGGACTAGGTCTAGGATGATACTATTAGTAGCTTCTTCAATACAAATGAGGAAAAAAAAAGATGGAAGTTCCTGTTAGTTTCTACATGTTTCTTTCTGTACATGGGAACTGTGTGTGGCAATCACCTGCCAATCCAAATGGATTGAAATCGAATCAAAGCATCTTGGAATGTTTAGTGTTGACACCTGTAGGGAATATGTAGTGTAATTAAACATTATATAAGTACAATTGATTCAATTCAATCGTATATTAATATGAATCGATTCGGGTCTTATGAATAGAGAAAAACAGACACAATTCAGCTAAAATTTTATTTCATTTAGAATTCAACTCGTCTCGATTCTGAATATAGCAACAACTCAATATGACTACTCTATTTGTATTTGTACTAATCATATGATCAAACACCATATGTTCACAAAAGACAAACTACAAATATAATGATCGTTAGCATTATTGCTATCGCATTTATGATAGATGTATACATATGCACCAACTACTTGAAACTAAATGCTAAGGTGCATATATATTAGTACTAATTATCTAAACTATACTTATAGCAAAAAAGATTATCTAAACTATACATTGTTGGTGTATATATTTATTTTCTGCTCATAATTACCTATTCCAATCATATATAAATTAATAATAAATGAAAACGGTAAGCAATGCTGATTACTTCTCATGTTAATTAATTAAAAATAGTGGTAATTATGTATATGTAACATTTGACAAAATCAAGAAGAAGAAAAATTTACTTTTTCCCGGCTGATGGGGGATCAGATCAGAACTTTCAAAGGTTAAAGCATATGTGCAGTAGTTATCATATGATCAGAAATTATTGACCACTATATTGTACACTGACACAATGAATAGCATTTATGTATAATGTGACAATGGATTGAAATAATGTGTATATATAGTGCTCTAACTTCTGCAAATGTACTTCAATTTCCGTTTCCAACATTAATTGTATAGTATTCAAAATGTTGAACATATTTCAGCCTAGATTTACTATTATCTCAGTCAATTCATAAAATTTAACTTCAATTTCAAAATTTCAATATAATTTCCGAAATGAATAACTAACTGTAATTATGTCATATATTTGATTCTGTGATAACTCATATGAATTCAGTTCTGTAAAATCATCACTCATTTAAATATAGTTAGTTTTCCAATTTTGAATAGCTGATTAAATCATGAATCTAGATATATATGGGGTTGATTAGGTATTATTTTCATCAAAGATTCTTCCATTTTAGATATGGGGTTGGGGGTGGGGGGAAGCAAAAATAATTGTGAACATCATATCATAGCATTGAATGAAGCTAACGTTCTTGAGGCAAGTTGCAATCAGCTTTAACCTAGATTCTTCTCTTCTCACTTTCTCGGCCCCCTCTCCCATCTCATGACTTAATGACTTATTAGGCTCCCCCCAACCAAATGTTACTTATCACTAAATTCGATTTTGTACACAGAAATTTCAGTATACCAACATTAATTGTTTTGGGCATATGATTAATTGCTATCACATTAAATGTTCAATAATACTCTCCTCTCCTCTTTAATTCATAGGGATGGGGTTATTAAACTAACTACTATCACCTAACAAGTTGCATTCGAGTTTCGTCCAGTCTCAACTCTATTAAGGGTTCAGTTAATGGGTGTCTATCCGTTTATAAGTTTCAACAAACTTTTTTTTTTTTTTTTTTTTCTAAAAGTTAGAGACTATGAATGTTGCGGGCACCAAGTCGATGGTCGGATAATGGTCTGGAGGAGCTCCGGAGATGGCCTGAAACTACTAAGAAAGGCGTTAAGAGTGACGGGGCTTTGGTCCCCCGTTTGAACTCCGATGTTTAAGTCAGAGATCTAGATCTAATTTTCAAAGTTTAGGGTTTTTGAGAGTGGAGAGTGTAACATACCTCAACCTTTAGATTTATGGGTATTTATAGGACCTATTTGTACGGGTCGTACGTTGGAGGTCATGTGTAGAGTCGTACGTTGGAGGTCACGTGTGGAGTGCCAGCTGGGCTGCCTTAGGCCCTTCACCCTTGGGCTTTGGAGTTAATTGGGCCGGGTGACTTGGTGGTCTCTAGGCTCTCTGAGGTGGTTTGTGGCGGTCGACATAGTTTGTTAGCATGTCGAGCGCCAAGCAATTGTGTCATACTCAACAATGAACACACAAGGGTCGAATTATTGGGTGTCTGTAGTCAATGAGTAGGAGTAAAACGGATTCAAATTCTCTTAAAGATTTTTTTTTTTATATATTTACAAGTTAATCTTATTCGAGTCAGATTGCCCCACTATGGGGTAATGCTCTTCCAATATTGACCTTAATAATAGACCGGAATTCTATAGGATTCTTGATAGGAGTTAACACTATACAAGGATAGATAGACTAAAATAGACTATGGCTACAAAAAAAAAATTTGCCGACCCATTTATCCAATCTAAAGGCTAAATAAATCACTGGCCCAATTTGTTTGATAAAACCCCAATATTAAGCTACAAATTGGACCTTTAAAACTGAAATTGGGTCAAAAATTACAATTTGGACCTATGTATGTAATTATATAAGCCCAAAATGAACGCAAACAGAAGCCTTGAAATTGCCGCGTGTCAACTACCCAATCCATGAACAAGCTGATGATGATTTAACTGAAAATCAAAAAAATCGTTATCCATATCTGCCACCATAGCATTGTCTGAAAGCCAACAACAACACCAACAACCAAAAGGAAAATGGCTCTTCTCTATCACTTCAACAATGTTTCCTTCTCTTCCAAGAAATTCCCATTGAGAAATCCACCTAAGTACCCTCTTTGCTTCATTAAAACTCACTCTTTTTTAAACTATCATGCACCCAAGGTACATTTTTGCAACCAATTTTGAGTACTATCATTTTTTTCCCTTCTTTTTTTTTTTTTGGTTAATTTAAGGTTTTTTTTTGTTTGGGGGACAGGTTTTTGAGGAGAAAGTTGAAAAGGTTTCACTTTCTTTAGGAGACTCGTTGTCTAAAGCTAGCTTGCTTGCTCTTGTCTCTGCTTCTATTTTCTTAGTAGATCCTGCTCTTGCTTTCAAGGTAAATAATTTTTTATAATTTCAGCTCCTGGTTAATGATAGCTTTCTGTTTGCTTAATTGCCTAGGGTTTTGTATGATTACAATATGTTTGCAAATTAGTACAATAATATATTTTGTTTTGATCCCTTTTAGTTCTTGATGAATGAATTATATAAATCTGTGTATTTTGTTTTGGCAATCTGCATTTTTGAAAAGGGAGGAGGCCCTTATGGAGCTGAAGTGACAAGGGGACAGGACTTAACTGGTAAAGATTTTAGTGGCAAGACTTTGATCAAGCAAGATTTTAAGACGGTATTTGCTCCTTTAAGTCTATTGATATATAGATGTATGTATATTAATTATGCATTTCTTAATTTCAATGGTTTAAGCTAATTGAGTGTCTTTGTCCTCCATTTCAGTCCATCCTTCGACAAGCCAATTTCAAAGGCGCAAAGTTGCTTGGTGCTAGTTTCTTTGATGCTGATTTAACAGGTCTTTTTTTTTATGCATTTCATGCATTTGCTAACCTTATTGCATTACTTAATGAAAGGCACACAACTCCAATTAAGAACTTAAGGTAGTTCCATTTCTTTATGTACTGTTGAGTTAGTCATTTTTTCTGTAGGTAACTTGACATGTTGATTGAAGAATTCCCTGTTTTTTCTGTTATTTCAAAGAGAGAGTTAGGGCCTGGGTGGGGTTTATTTTGAAGTAAAACCAAGTTAATTTGTTTGATGGCCTCAAACTAGTTAGAGCTTCTCAAACATATTGTTAAGGCCATGGGAGATTTGCCTAATTTCACTAGACCAACCTTGCCTCTTGCAGCCAACTCCCACTTTCCCATTGATGTAGTTTGGTTGATTAATCTGCCTCAATTTTGAATTGGCATTGATATTGTCAAGTATTACTTCACTGGAGGTTCAGAAATCCCCGAAAACGAAGAGAGCAAACTCGTTATAATCAAAGTTCATTGTAGCAAATTTTTGTATTGGTATGTTTTGGTAAATTCATCTGAAACATTGAAGAGGATGGATTCTGCAACATAAAGTCCGATCATAGTTCAGTCAATATATGCTTAGTCTATTTCCTGCTAATTTTAAATAGTTATACATTTGAACTTTGATTGATTTTGAAATATTTTGTGATTACTCAGGGGCTGACCTTTCAGATGCTGATCTTAGAAGTGCAGACTTTTCTTTGGCAAATGTAACAAAGGTAATTTTTATTGAATCTTAGGTGAATTTCTTTTCCTTGTAGAGAGAACTCTTATTCGATTCACTTAAGTCATATATGTTATCAAACAGATACATTAAGGCATAATGTTCTATTACATGAAATGTTCCGATGTTTCTGAGACCTACTGCAGGCAAATCTGACCAATGCTAACTTGGAAGGCGCACTTGCTACCGGGAACACATCATTCAAAGGATCAAATATAACCGGTGCAGGTATGTAATAACTCCAGTTTGCAACTTTCAGTCTGTTAAATCCGGTACTTTTGTGAAGTCTACTTGCATTGGCACATTGCTAGTAACTCCTTCAATACATATTTGTTTGCATAATTCTTATTGTGCTATAATCCTCTATTTTGATGGACTTTTTGCAATGCTTCAATTTTTATTGAATTTCAGCAGAAAATGAGAGATTTGTAAATATGTACTGGACTGAATAGAAGTCTTTCATATATTATTATCAGACTATTGATGAATTTATCTGATTTGTCTTTGTAAAATCAGATTTTACAGATGTGCCTTTGAGAGATGATCAACGCGAATACCTTTGCAAAGTTGCAGACGGGTGAGATTGCTGATACATCAAAACCCTTATACTTTGTCTATTATACATGTTTGATACTGTTGAAATGACCTTGTTGCAACAGGGTAAATCCAACTACTGGAAACGCAACGCGGGAAACGTTGCTCTGCAACTAGTATGTATTGAATTTCTCAAGTATGATAGGGAATAATAGAGCATTGGGGCACCACAGCAGTTTTGGTTTGAGGTTTGTTGCTACGTATGTTTCGATAAAAAATGTGTCATATATATGTGGATCAATCATGTATTGTGTCTCTTGCTTGATTTGTACAACAAACTGAATATATCTACATCATGTTCATATTTCAGATAAACATTAAAACTTGACAACTCATTTAATTCTTGATTCTTGTATATTGGCATTAATATAAACATAATTAAGATTCCAGATTTCCTATCAATCCTGTATTTGGAAAAAGGAAATTTGTGCTAAGTAACCTTTAGTTCCACTCCCACCTAATAGATAGAGACATGCACAGATCAATATTGGAAAAGTTCATCTTTTGTTGGTGCTGCACATTGGATAGGTCACTATCACCCTATTTAGCATGTCACATACTCATCTCTCACTTGAATGAATGGTGAATTGTCACTCTCTCTGAGTCATTTCTTTTCATTAAACTTCTAGACAACAGATGATGCGAGCGTGCACCAAATGCACGCTGCAGATGATATCAAGTAAGTTAAGAAAGGGGAGAGAGTAGGTTCCTCAACCCCAAAAATGGCTATTAATACTCTCGTGTGAATGACTATTTACATAAAGTAGTAGTAGAACTAGAATGTATATATAAGAACTTGCCTTGCCGTGCCTACTTCTAAATAGTTGTAGCTGTTTCTGATGGTCTGCAATTCCTAATCTTAATTTGCATATTCCCACTCTTTATCCTTCCTTTGTCCATGATCTCGCAGCATTGTCTATGTGGCGCCTGCATAAACAAAAACATCTAGATTATTACTCATGTTTATGTTCTATTGATGTTAAACACCTCAGCTTTCCCTTTTTCTAAAGGGCTTTTTAGTCTTTTTGCCCCCTGAATTATTGCGTAAAGGACATTTTGCCCCATGAATTTCCAAATTTAGGACATTTTGTCCGTGAACTTCCCAAATTCAAGTTATTTTACCATGGATGGGGCAAATTATCCTGAATTTAGAAAGTTCACTCGATTTTAGTTTAGGAGGCAAATTGTTTTTAGGCCCATAATTCAGAGGACAGAAAGGCCAATGAGCCTTTTCTAAAAGTATCCGTGTCTGACACATATCATACGGGCATGAACATAGATACTAAGTTGAATGTAACCTTGTTAGACACGTATTTGTATCCGACACTCGCTCTAAGTAACATATATAGGTCAACTGAACTAACCTTTTGCCAATAATCCGGAGCCATCTTCTTTGAAGAAACTGTGATGCTATTCACAGTCATTGCAAGGGCATAGTCTGCATTCATACAGGCTTTTTCTGATTTGGCAATCTTGTACCTTGTCCGGGTTCCACCCATACCAACCTCGTCAATTTGGTCCAGGAAATAAATAATGGGCCATTTACACGGGTCGTGATCAGCTGGCATGGGTCGGGTATTAAATGTGAAGGGTCCATTGCTCCAACTCCTCCATGTCTTAAAAGTCTGCAATGGCATGTGCAACTCATATGAATTCACCAGCCATGGGTATATTTGAATGGTGTAGCCCCATGCAATGGCTATTGACCATTTCCTCTTGCTGTCATAGCAGAAACTTTGTTGCAGGATCCGGCTCGGGTCGACCCGGTAAGGTTCCATAAGGGTCTTCAAGGAGTCTATCTGGGTTTTGCTAGGAAAAATGGGTGCCAACCCACCAATGTGGTGGAATGAGATAAGTGGTGCCATTGGATGTGCTGCAAGTAGACCATATGCATCTCCTCTAATATCAAACTGAAAATTAAAAAAAATAAAAATTATAAGCAATTGGATATTTGAAAATTTAATTTTACAAAGTCAAAAGCAAAATAATAAAAACAATTAATAAGATGGGATCTAAACATGGGAACACGACCTGAGCACTTGGCTCAATAACCTGTTAAACTTGATTATAAAAATTTTTTATAGCTCTAAAAAGTGTTTCTGAAAAAAGTTTTGATTTAGAGTTTCTGACTTTTAGTTCAAAAATAACTGAAAAGCACTTCTAGAAAGCACTTCTGGATTTTATGTTTGGTCCATCTTAAGCTTTTTTCAGTAGATAAGCTGTTAAATAAGCTGGGCCAAACGGACCCATTTATTATCTTAGAATAAGAAATGAAAGCAACATTTCATGACAAGATTGGATCATCAAGACTAAACTTCTTGACTTTTCATTGCTACATTTTTTATTTACTACTGTTACATTTTCAAATTAGCTAAAGAGACAAGAATCATAACTAAATCTTTCAAACTGAGGATTTTGTTCTGCCACATGTCCAATTAGCCATGTCATATGCTCTAATTAAATGTGTAATTAACATGAGAAACAGAATAATTTAATTAGTACTATAAGACAAAAAGGCATATAATCAGATTGGTACAGAAAAGTAAAAAGAAAAAAAAATATGGCAAAAATGCATTGAAGCTTTGGTAATGAAGCTAGAGCTTAACTCAACAATACATCATCAAATAGAAATCTAACACCTAACAACAAAGTATGGACATTAATGTAGAGAAAGGACATAGCTAACTTAAATTTTTTTTTAGGGTAAACATCCCTTTTAGTTCCTCAATAGATACTTGGGACCAGACAGGTGGACAAAATATGATGGGTCATGTTAGTACAATTTTCTTTTTTCACTTTTGAAAAATATGGACAAAAAAATGAAGACTAGACAAAGTGTAAAAGGCCCCAAAAAAAAATAAAAAGAAACTATAAATATACAAATCAAACCCACATGGAAATTTGCAAGCTAATACCAAAATAGATGCTAATTTTTTTAGTTTTGAGATATGGGGTAATGGGTAATGATAGAAATATAGTTGGAATAAAGAAAGATAAGCTTTGAGATGGTGACAAGTAAGTAGTAGAAACAAACAAGTTATTCTATCTACAATAAGAAGCAACTTCAAAAAATTGACATAGAAAGTCTGAAAGAGAAACCAATTCAATTCAACCTAAACCAACAATTCTTTATTATTTTTTTCTTCTTCTTTTTTGGTGAATTCTATTCTATTCCATGGAGAGGCAGAGAAATCTTATCTTAAATTTGGAATTTCTTTTGTATGATTGCCACGTACCCAAAACCCAAACACCGCTTTGTTTATGTCATGGTCTTTACAACTGTGAAAATGTACTACTATAAGTAATAAATAAAAATTTTTGTAGGCCAAACATTTTCTCCTGTGCTGTTTAATTGTTTGTAAGATCTTCACATGGTTTCCCTGAAATTTTGTTGCCCGGTTCCATTTGTTGGTTTCTAGTTAAAAAGTTCTGTGAAAAAACTTTTTAAGGTGGTTGGCCCAAAAGATGCTTCGTGAAAAACAAGCAGAAGAAGACTATTGGGATTTTTTTTTGTTGGTTTTTCATTCATGGAACTTTTTTTTTTTTGGTGGAGATTCATAGTCATAGAACTTTAATTTCAAGTTTCTACACTTTGTCATTTGATTTGATTTGACTGATAGAAAACTTCTTTTTACCCTAAATTTTCAACTCTCTAATAGTATTAGATATATCTTACTATTACATGCACATATAGTAAAGTAATTAATAATAATAAAAGAATAAGTAAGATTACATTTTATTTATTTTCTACAAGAGGATTCAAATGTTGTCTTCCTCTTTGATGTTTGTAATCCAAAATTTATTGAATTAATGAAGTATTTACCTTTTGCTCAAAAAAAAAATGTTGTCATAATTGATAAACAACATTATGCATTCAAAATTTATTTTTATATATATAGAGTATGCAAAACATTCTTCATGGATATTGAAAATCCTATTAGATAAGTTAAATTAATCATTATTTTTCTAATTTACTACATATTAAGATTTTGCATGGCCTTACTATACAAATATTAGAATATATAAAATAAAGTTCTATTTCCATGTCTATGAAGTAATATAGAGTTTGTTAACTTTTTAATTCACCATTTCTTTTTCTTTTTCTTTGAGAGAGCATATGCCATTACAAATAATTCCCAATTTTTTTTTTATAATTTTGTATCTTTGATTAATTATAAAGGAATTTAGAATAGTTAATTTTTGCAAAGTTAAAATTTGTAAGCTTTGTACCAAAAAAAAAAGTTTGTAAGCTTTAATATTCTAAGGAAAATGGAAAAGTAATGATTAAACCAACGAAACCATACCAAACTCACCAACCAAAGACAAAGAGCAGTCCAACTCAATGTGAAAAATAAAGAAAAAGTTTCAAAAAAAAAAAAAGAAGAAGAAAAAGAAACAAAGAATTCTACTAACACGTGGCAGAAAACCCATCATTCGTCAAAATCTACCTTAAAAAGAACCTGTCGGGCAAAATCACCGGTTTTATAGACCTTTTTTGAAAATCAACCCCATCTCTTCGTTAGACATTCGACACGTGTAAAGTAAAATTCTTTCAATCATGAATTAGTGATCATCATGTCAAAAGTGAAAATAATCAACGTACCTGATGAAACCCAGGTTCTTTAGTAAGTGGGACCCCAATGTCACTGATGCAAGCCCATATCCGTTGATCAGAACCGAAGAAATAAAAGTACTTTTCAAGACAACCGTCCAATTGTTTGACTAATTTCTTAGCTAATGGGTAACTCACGGCAAAGCCTCCCCCTCCAAATGCCATATCGTATGCATGCATTACGTTTTGTTCTATACTCTCTGAATTTCCTCCAATATACCACATTTCTCTATGATCATACCTACAAAATAAAAAAAAACAAAGCATAAATATTAGTAAATAAATTTTCAATAATAATAATAACTAGAAAACAACTTATTTATTTATTCAAAAAGAAAACAACTTATTTATAATCTCATATGATCAAAATCTTAATCAACGTGTGCTGATTGATTAACGACCCACTTTGATGATCTTGACCTGGGTTTACATATCTTTGACACCCCATCACCTGAAATTATCTTAGTACTCACTGCTGATGCCATGAGTTTAGTTTGGCCAAGGACTATATGATGTAATCTTATTTGCTATTTCCACTATATATAAAACAAAATCTTAATCGAGGATAATTTTATTAAAGGAAGAATTTTTTTTTGTAAAATACTACAATGATAACCAACACTAATGATTATAAATGAACTGTTAGACTTTTAGTTTCAGTGATTAAGATTCAAAATCAGGTTATTCATTATTCCAAATACTTTAAAAAAAGGGTAAAAAAGACTTGTAATAAGTACCTTAAAATTGCATGAAATGGTGATTTATGGGTAAAATTAGAGTGAAAGTAGAAATGGAATTAGAAAAAGAAAAAATGATTTATTTACCTTGCTAAGACGGAAACTAAGTTATGAGTGAAAAACACAGTATCATCATCACCCATGACAAACCACCTCACATTAGGCAACTTCAGGTTAAAACTGTCGTAAATTATTCGGGCGATCCGAACAGCGTATCTCGAAGTCGAATACTTAAACCGGGTCCATTCCGGACCCGACAACCGATAAGGCAACGATTTTCCCGCTTCCGAATCATAACCGTTAACCGTCCTGTTCTTGTCTGGTTCTTCATCAAGCCAGGCGTAGCCGCGAGTGGAATTCACGTCGTACCATAGCGAGCTGAAAGCGCGTCGTTCTTTCCACGTCTTGGCTGAGCCACCGATGCCGAAGACGATGTGGGAAATGTTGGTCGGCGCGCCGTCGAAAAAATCAGTTTCCGGTTCGATGTTCCGGTTAATGGAATCGAACCGGCAAAAAGGGCATGGGCGATTAGTGAAGGAGACGTAAAGGACGAGAAGAATCGAGGTGAAGAGGCAGATGAGAAGGGCGGTTCGGGCTATGAGCACGAGCAAGTCACGTGGCTTCTCCGGCGAAATGAAGTACGCCGTCGTTTTTAGAAGGTCTTGTCGTGGACTCATTTTCTTTTTTTATACGTTTAGAGAAGCTGGGAAAGTGGAAGAAGAAAGAAGACAATATTTGAAAAGCTATAAGTTCGGTTTGGTTTTAAGAGGCTTTTGTTTTGGATTAAGGTTTATTAATGAAGGTGTTTAGCGAGAGTTTAAACCGTTAATTAGTGTTAAGCTTATTGAGGGTTTGGTTTGTTTCAACTCACATAATGAGTCAAATACAATGGGAAAGCTTTCCATCAAGACAAAAAAATAAAAAATATATATACTGTGAGCTGGTTTTTTTTTTTTGCCCAAATACTGTGATGTTGTTTACTTTGCCTTTCTTTTTTTAAGGATTTTTTAGTCAAGTCCCTATTATATGGCAAACATTTTTTTTTCATTAATCTAATAAAGTCAAGTTATATAAAATTTTAAAATAAAAAGTTCTAATGTTTATTTTCTTTAACTACAAAATCCAAATCCAAGTTCGAATTCCTTTTACTCAATTCAATATAGAGTTTTAAATTTGATCACTGTCAATTGTTAATTATCCAAAAAATAATTTTGATCGCATTTTTTTTAATGTTTCAATAATAAATAGTACTCCCTCCGTCCCATATTATCTGTCCATTTTTTCTCTAATAGAAGTGGACAGATAATATGGACGGAGGAAATATATATTTACATGTTTCTCACCTCCCCTAATTCTACAAGTAGAATTTCTTTTATATAATTTGTATTTTCTTTGAGTATAGTTGTATTAATCTAACAACTCATAGTCATTAGAGTTTTATTCAAAGAATAATTTCCTAATGCCACTATAAAGACAATCACTCCACTAGCTAAAACAAAATGCATTAAGTTATAATAATTACCCAAACGATGTCCTCAATCATACATAGTTATGTGGAATAGTGATAAAGTATTAGACACTTAATTTCAATGATTCAGATTCGATTTTTAGTAATATCAGATACCTAAATTTATTCGAATGGTACTTAAATTTTGAGTGAAGTTATTGTTTAAATCAAACTGGTAGTTGATCTTGATTAAAGTCATGGTAAGTTAATTTGGTCAATTGGAGGTGAGCAACCTTATAAAAGATAAAGTAGGGAGATAGGATGAAGAATGGATATAGATACATTTAAGAGGTTTAGCATTGGAAATAACATTATTTCAAGTGTTAATAATTGTATTTTGACAATAAAAAGAGTTGCAAATCACATGTAGTAGTTTTTGTTGTGAGGAAGTGCTTAACTCGAAATCTAGATGATGAGGAATTCAAAATAATCATGATTGAATAAAAAAATAGTGATGAGAAGAATCTTAGCCAATCATATTTTGTTTTTATGGCCACTCTTTCTCACGTTTTAAAGACAAAATGAAATATTGCTTTCACGATGCACATTAGGAACTGAGTTGGTCAATGAAAAGGGTTTGTCTGGCTCATGCCTGGAATTTTATCTCAAAAAAATAAAAAAATAATGCTAATATGTTGAGAAGAAGAAGAAGGAAAATTTTCTTTTATTCCTGAACCCAAAAAAAAAAAAAAGAATGGAAATTTGGGCCTTGCTCCTTCAAAGTCTTGCGTTTCAGCTTCAATATAAGCAAATGCCAAAGTAAAAAAAGAAGAAAAAAAGAATAATTTGGGCTGATTTTAGAAGAAAAGTAAGTGATTGACGGGCCTGATTGTGGGCTTTTAAGACTTTTGAAGGAAACAGTTTGGGTTTTATATTATGTTGATTTTGGAGGATACAAATGAACCCAAACATTTTTGGATACAATTTGTTCTTTTAGACCAAAAGCATTTTCCTTCAACTTAACAAGACACAGGTAAAATGATATAAATAAATTTAAATATTATATTTAACTTTTAATAGTAGTTTTTATTTTGTTTTGAATTTTTAAAATACTGAATTTGTCTTCGAGTCAACTCGTGAGACAAACTCAGGTTTTGACTTTATAATTAGTATAGATAATACAATTTTTATTTGAGATCAAATACCATGAAAAATTCCCTTAAAAAAAACCATGTAAAAGAATCAATATTTTTTTTGAGTTATCTCAGAAAAAATATTTTTTTTTGTTGAGACCAAAAGCATTTTCCATCAACTTAATGATTAATTAATTTTAACACATGTAACTCAGCTCACTACAAAATCTTTTGTTGCCTTATGATTTAATCATTAATTAATTTTAACATGTAACTCAACTCAATGATTTGGAAATATTTTATTTATTTGATTTAATCATTAAATAATTTTCACATGTAACTCAAGATTATTTTTTCCATTTAAAAAAAATACTCAAGGATTTACTAGCAAAGTATGAATTTAATAAATTAACTTAAAGATTTTCTTAATTTTTTCATGTACATAAAAGCTGAAGCCATTGATCCCCTAAAGCAAGGTCTTGGGTTCGAATCTTGTGAATGGAGAAAACCATTGTTGGGAGAGCTTTATCGTCATAGTGGGGCAACCCAACTCGAACAAATAAAAAAAATAATCATTCAATAAAAAAAATACTAGTATTATTCTTCATGGCTGCTAATTAATCTCACTACTAGTAAGAGTGTGGTGTCCACGTAACTAATGAATTTTACCATTGTAATACTACCTTTTTTTTTTAAGTAGGAGCCCTCCAATAATTGAGAGAAATTATTAGAAGGGACCGACCCAGTACGTCAGCCATAAGACTAACTACTAAAATTTTGCTACGTCAATTAACTCCTAAAATTTAGGCACGATTTTAGTCCAAAATTTAGCTCATTTTTAAAATAAACCATGCATAGAGGGTAGGTTTCCAAATTTAAGATATCCTTGGAATATAGTTCTAGAAAATTGATGAGTTGTTTTGTGTCAAAAAAAAAAAGAAGAAGAAAATCAATGAGTTGTTATCATATTAGTGGTTGGTCTCATTGATAACATGGTGGGTCAGTCCCACCTAATAATTTCTCAATATTTGGTGATCACATCAAGAAAGCATAATTTTTTGGTGAACTTTGCTACACGCCCCTTCATTTTGTTCCACATAATACTCCCTCTTGACGTCTCCATTACACGTTAGGCCACATGTTATTATTTTGTTGTCCCAACACACCTTTTACAAATCTTAATTTTTCTAACCTTTAAAATAAAATTTTAATTTTAATTTGGGCTAAACTTAGTGAATTAGTTATATATTTTATTTCTAAAACCCGAAAACAGTAAATTATTAATCATGGAATTTACCATTAAAATAAAAATAAGATTTTAATTTGGGGCTAAACTTAGTGAAATTAGTTTTTTTAATTTTATTTCTAAAACCCTATAACAATAAATTATTAATTTTGAAATTTACCCTTAAAATAGAAATAAAATTTTAATTTGGAGCTAAATTTAGTAAAATTAGTTTTATATAATTATTTCTAAAACTCTATAATAAAAAACTTTTAATTTTATAATTTTCTTTTAAAAATCAAATTTCTTTTATTGGGATTAAACTTAATAAACATTAAAAAGAATAAAAATAGAAAAAAAGAGAGAAGACGCGTCGGGGGGAGACTAGGGGGAGGCTTTAGAGGGGCAAGAGGAATTATTCTTTTTTGGTTGCCTGTTGATTTAATTAATCAATGTGTAACTTAAACATTTGGGAAATCCCATATTTATCGATATGATTTAACCATCATTAGTTAATTTGTTTTGGTGAATATCATTAATTTTTTTTTAGTTTTTTTGAGAAAAGTAATATACTTCATCTATTATAGTCTAAATTACAAACGCAGGGGCGGATCTATGTTATGCATTGAGGGTGTTAGGATTTTTGCCTCAATTCCTAATTAGATTTGGTTTAGGATTTTTCTAGAGATTTTTTGATTGGTGGACAAGAATCATAATAGGAAAGGGATTCTTGGAATCCAAGTTTGTGTTAGTATAAATAAACAGTTTCTATTTAGTTTTTTGTGTGTGAGAAATTGTGTGAGAGAGAATCTGTCAGATTGAGAGAGAAAAAAAAAGCTGTGATAGCTTTTTATATTGTTGTGAGAGAATCACCGGTGTTGGGTGGATTAAATTAAGAGTTTGCTATAGAGATTGTTATGATTAGTGATTGTATTTGATTGATTTGATAGTGCAGATTTGTGGCATAGGTCCACAAGAAAATTTTGCTTTGTTGTTTCTGCTTTAATTATTTGTTTGGTTATTCCTGGGATATCCGAAGTTACAACAAGTGGTATCAGAGCCTGGTTGATTGAAGATGACAGACACCAGCAGCGGATCAGCTTTGAAGTTTGAGATTGAGAAGTTTAATGGAACGAACAGCTTCCAGATGTGGCAGAGTACGATAACAGATTTGTTAGTACAACAAGGATTGGGAGATGCACTTGAAACTGATAAGCCGGCAGCGATGAATAACAGCACGTGGAGAGATATTCGACAAAAAGCAGTAAGTACAATTTGTTTGTCTCTTGCTACTGAAATTAAGTATGATGTGTTAGATGTGAAAACCCCAAAAGAATTGATGGATAAGTTGGAGTCGATTTATATGTCAAAATCGATTACTAACATGTTGTGTTTGAAGAGAGAATTATTTGGATTGAAGATGAAGGTGGGAACAAGTTTAAGGGCACACCTAAACGAGTTCAATAGATTGGTTACTCAGCTGGCAAGTGTTGATGAAGTCATGAAAGAGGTTGATAAAACAGTTTTGTTGATTAATTCTCTTACCGACAGGTATGATCCTGTGACTAGAGCTTTGATGGTTGGTAGGAAAACCCGGAGCTTGCAAGATGTAACTTCTGCAATTTTTGAGTATGATAGATTGAAAGAAACTGAAAAGAGCGATGAAGAGAATGGTGCTCTCACAGTGGAGTGTGGAAGAACTTATGGAAAAGATAAGATTGATGCAAGATCAAAGGCAGATTCAATGAAAGAGAAGATCAAGTTCGAAGCCAAGGTAGATATGAGTAGCAAGGAGTGCTATTATTGTCATGAGATGGGGCACATAAAAGCCTATTGCAAGAAGTTAATGGAAGATTTGGGGGATTTCATGAAATCTAAAGAGAAGAATAAGGCTGGTGTTAATCTGGTTGCTGCTGATAGTGAGGAATATTCTGATGAAGAAACTGTTGTTTTGATGGTACAAGAAGAAAAGAAAGACACTAGAGATATATGGGTGTTTGATTCTGCTTGTTCTGAACATATTTGCACAAAGAAAAAATGGTTTTCGAAGCTTGAGAAGTACGATAAGCCTGTTTACATGGCTAATAATGGTGAAGAAAAAATTGAAGGCATTGGGAGTGTGAAACTTCGTTTGCATGATGGAAGTGTCAAGATGCTTGGGAATGTGAGGTATGTTCCAAACTTTACAAGGAATTTGATTTCGCTTGGAAAGTTGGATAGCTTGGGTTATGGGTATTCTTGCCGAGGTGGAGACTTGAAAATTACCAAAGGTTCGATGATTGTGATGAAAGGAGTGAAGAATTCGAAGAATTTGTATGAGTTGATTGGAAACACAATTAGAGGAGATGGGTCGGTATCTTCACATTAAATTGAGAAGAATGATGTAGATTTGCCAACAAAGATGAAAGTTACTTTTGCAGATTTGGTTAAAGGGTGGAGCAATTAAGCTTTGATGAAGGAATTTGAGTCAAGGTGGAGACTGTTAGGATTTTTGCCTCAATTCCTAATTAGATTTGGTTTAGGATTTTTCTAGAGATTTTTTTATTGGTGGACAAGAATCCTAATAGGAAAGGGATTCTTGGAGTCCAAGTTTGTGTTAGTATAAATAAGCAGTTTCTGTTTAGTTTTTTGTATGTGAGAAATTGTGTGAGAGAGAATCTGTCATATTGAGAGAGAGAGAGAGAAAAAGCTGTGATAGCTTTTTATGTTGTTGTGAGAGAATCACCCGTGTTGGGTGGATTAAATTGAGAGTTTGCTATAGAGATTGTTATGATTAGTGATTGTATTTGATTGATTTGATAGTGCAGATTTGTGGCATAGGTCCACAAGAAAATTTTGCTTTGTTGTTTCCGCTTTAATTATTTGTTTGGTTATTCCTGGGATATCCGAAGTTACAACAGAGGGACCATGGCCTCCCCTCCCTCCCCCCCCAAATCCAGGAAATTGCGGCAAATTGTGAGTTTTAGCAACAACACGACAAAAAAATCCCGTTGTGAAATCTTGTTTTTTACAACAATAATTAGAAGTTGTTGCAAAGTGATTTTGATGGTATATTATACAACAACTTTTTTATTAGCCATCAATGTTTAAAATTTTCGTAACAACAAAAACAAAGTAATTGTGAAATCATAATCTATTCGTAACAACTTTATAAATTATAATAAAGTTGTTGGCTAAGTGATTTTAACAGCACCTTTTTAGTCGTTACCGAGGTTTACAATTTTCATAACAACAAAAAAACAAAGTAATTGTGAAATCATAATCTATTCGTAACAACTTATTACCTTCATTAGAAGTTGAGGATACAGAAGCTTGGTATAAAAAATCTAAGGGAAATATTGTATGAACAATCAGTGGAAATATGTCAAGAATACTATGATTTAGAAACAAGATTGAATCATGAACAACTTATTGCATTTCGAAAAAAATTGGAACGAATAAATTCAGAAAGAAGTGGAGCATTTTTCATTGATGGTCCTAGAGGAACGAGGAAAACATACCTTTATCAAGCATTACTTTCTAATTTTAGATTAAGAGGGATGATAGCAATAGCAACACCAACATCGGGTGTTGCAGTAGGAATATTGCCAAGAGGTCGAACAACACATTCAAGGTTCGTTTTGCCAGTAAACTCAACTGAGACATCTTTATATGGCTATTCAAAACAAGATGGTACTGCATATCTATTAAAAAAAGCACGGCTTATCATATGGGATGAAACTCCAATGTCTAAAGGATCTTCAAATGAGACTTTGGATCGAAGTTTACGAGATACCACAGACAATTCTGAAATTTTTGGAGGAAAAGTAATTGTTTTTGAAGGAGATTTTCGTCAAGTTCTACCAGTATATATACATATATTTTTGTGTAGAAATATATCAGTTGGCCGCCTCGTGGCAATCATCAATAATGATTGAACCTGTAAAAGTTAAGAAAGCAAAACAATTAAAAAGATTGGTAAAACTTTTCTCCTCAAGTGATACTTACGTATATATTACTTTCAATTTCTATAAATTACAATCTACTTTGCACTAATCTATATTGTAAATTTTAATCATTCATCATTAGGAAGTTAAGGCATGAAGAGGAAATCGAACAAGTCACATGTTGATGTTCACAGGATGGCAAAAAGGTGAAAGAAATAGATGTAACTTTAGAACAACTTCTCGATCCATCATCTGAATTGGCTTCTACTTCAAAGGTATACGTATATATAATTCCTATAATAAAATTTTCAAACACACACAAAAAAAAAAAAAAAACAATTCTTTTATTTTGTAGAGTTTCTATGTTTCATTCAAAGCAATCGTGTTGGATATCAAGAACAAACAAAAACCTTGGTACGATGCATGTGACAAATGCAAGAGGAAAATTGAATTTTGTGATGATGGTCCATGGTGTAAATATTGCAATAGCAAAGAAATCAACTGCACACCAAAGTGAGACATTACATAGTAGTAGTACATATTCATTTATTTTTTGGAAAAAGTACATATTCATTTATAAATACGGTTAATACTATAAAAATTATCTAAACAAAAATTAATGTTGTATAAATAGGTACATTTTGAAGATGGAAGTTACTGATGGAAAAGAAACAATCTCAATCACTTTGTTTCAAGGAGCAACTCAACCAATTATTTGGTTGTAAGATATCAAAGTATATTGGATGCATCAACAACAAGGTAAAACATTAATTATAGTTAAATTGCTAATTTTTTTTAATCATACTTCTTATAAAATTATTTTATATTTCATTTTTTCAAAAAGTAATTTTTTCACATTAATTTGTTATAATATATCAAACCAATTTTATTTCTTAACTCTTATAGCATTATTTTATTATTATTTTTTTTGAAATAACATTATTTTATAATTATTTTATTTACTTAATCTTTGTTAAATTAATTTTTAATGATAATTTTTAATTATATGATAATTTTGAAAACATAAATCATTTGCACTTAAATTTATGACCCACGTGGTGCGTAGCACGTGGCAGATTGCTAGTAAGTATATTAGTTGGTGTCCATGTAACTCATTAATTTTAAGTGATTACCATGTAATTAATACTCAACTCAAGATTCAAGGAAATTATTTTATTATAATTTTCGGTTGCCTTTGGATTTAGTTAGTCATTGTAACTTAACTTGAAGATTTGGGAAATCTTTTATCTATATATGATTTAATCATCATTAATTAATATTCACATGCATTGTAACCCAAGAATTAATAATTTTTTCATAAAAAATTACTAGTACTCAAGGAAATTGCGGCAAACTGTTATTATATTGAATAAAGAAATTGTTGAAATAAGAATATATTTTAGTTTTGTTGTAGTATAATATATACTATGAAGCTATATATAAAAGCCGATGGGAGCCCTTGCCAATACAATTCCAAAACACACAAAAGCCCTATATAACTAAGTGCATCCAGAAAAAGAAAATATATTATGGCTGCTAATCTTAAGATTCTTGTTTGTGTGGTTCTAGTGCTGGTGGTGATTGATCCTCTTCCTCGAGCTACGGCGGCTGCTTGTACCGCCGTGGAACAAATCATAAGTCCATGCGTCGGACGAACTGGGCTGACTTATCAAAACCCGATGTACAGGCCTCTATGCTGCGACATGGTTAAGAAGCTCAACAACATCACCACTAGCTATCAGAATTGCCATTGCCTTGAATCTCGTATGTGGTCTTTTGTGACATCTCATCCAAAAGATATAAAACCATTTTTCGATTTCCTTGCTCAAAATTGCCCTGATGACGTTCAAAAACTTCCTGTCAAATTTATTCGCGATGGCTACATAGTGGCTGACTGCGACAAGTAATAACAATCCTTTCTTTCTTTCTTTTTCCCCAGCCCTTCAATGCATTATTTTTTTATATAATTAATGTGTTTTTTTTTCTAATAATATATATATTGCAGGTTAAAGAATTGATCGGATGTCGAAATTTCATGTCAAATAATGAAGTATATATCAACAAAATAAAATGGAATAAAATGGGCTGCTTCTAGCTAGCACCAAAATAAATCATATATGTAATTTACTTGTCTTTTTTAATCTGTTATTTGTGTGTATTTCTCCCTTTGACATATATGTGTGTAATAAATAAATTCAAAAATAGATATCAAGGTTGGTTCTTATTGATCTCGTGTACAACATTCGCTCAATCAGATTCAACAAATACCTGAATCTAAACCTCTAACTTGATCTATTTGCCTCTTGGCATTGGCAACTAGAAGCGATAAACACACCGATTGGTGAAACAGAGAAAAAAATATACTAGTATAATGTATACAATGAACCCAAGAAAATTTACATGATAAATGAAAAAAAAAATTGGGTTTATTATGTTAAATTTTGGAGAATACAAATGAACCCAAACGTTGAATTTTTTTAATTGCCAAGTTTTAAGCCAATCCAAATAAATGTTTTTCAAGTAGTATTTTCTTTGCTTGAAGGCAAGTTTTCCTTCAAATGGAAAGATTTGTTTGAAGTTGAACACAATGAACATCAAGAAGTTTTTGGACAGCAATTTCACCCACAAATATTCTTCATGAATAGAGACAAAAGGTAAAAAGAAAAGTACAAAAGAAATTCCACATGTTATGAAATTTGCATTTTTGCAAGGAAAATTTCTTATATATCCTAAACAATTGTGATGAAAATCTTTTCTCACTTTTTGGTAATTAATTTCGATATTTCATGTGAGTTGTGACAATGCAATTATGCAATTGTTTTTCACCCTTGCCCAAGCCTGGTCTGGCCCGGTTATTCGGGCCTAACCCTTTGTCCAAGTCCATCACATATTTTGAAACATATGATTAAATCTGTACAAGCTCGTCCATATTTTATTTTTTTAAATAAAATATTAATTTTAAAATAAAGTTTAAATTTTAAAATAAAAAATTTAATAACAAATTAAATCAAAAAATGACTTTTGATGAAAAAATAAATTGTATAAGAATCTTACAAAGATTAAATTGAGGTATACAGATGAATTATTTGACATTATTATAAATTATTATAACACAAATATAGTTAAAATTTATATATTTATATTTTCTACGTAATTCGAGCCGGGATCGGGCCTAAACCGTAAAAATCAAATTCGGCCCATTTTTTGAACGTATTTTTTCTTCTTTGTCTAAGCCTGAAATACGGATTCAATATTTTTGTCCAAATCCTCTCATTTTTTCGGACGAACCTTCGGGTTTGGGGGTAACCCGACTCTTGGACATGTCTGGTGGCAAAATGTTTATCAACGTCTTTTACCGCTGTTGAGTATACCCCAATTGCCTAGCAAAAAGGCTCAAAAGAGTCAAGCCCAGGACACATGAAGAAAAGGCCTTACAGGCCACTATGGGTCGGACGACCAAAGAGAGCCCAACGGGGCTGAAGCCCATATAATAGGCTTCACGAATCCCAATGCCACACGCTTCGGGTCTAAAGCGGATAAGAGCGCGGGTTGAGGACCCGGCTGCGCACACGTGTGAAGGTAACCGACCTACCCTCTCTATAAATATCCTAGTATTGCCCCATTTGGAGGTATGACTTTACTACCTACTACTTCATTACTTTGATTTCAGAATATTCCTTACCTAAGAGGGTGACTGACTTAATCATCGGAGTGCTAACGTAGGGTATCCCCCTGCCACTCAGGTGTTCTGCTCTCTTACAGGTTACTTTCCTTGGGATCAGTGCTCTTAATAGGACCAAGACCGGTTGTGAGTCCAAATAGGACTCAACATTGGCGCCATCTGTGGGAACTTGAACAAAAGGCCATGACTGCATCCGAAGCCACTACACCAGATGGCACTCTTCCTGATAAGGAGGACGAACAGCTTGACAGCTGAAATATGTCAAAACACATTAACCCAGAGACGCCCAACCACCAGCAAGAAAAAATGCAGGACAGAGAAGCTGCAAAGCGAAAAGACCTTGCTGTCACGCCGCACGTCTCATCCCGAGCCCAGCAACACCTTTGGCCATACTTGGAACATGGAGATGGCTCCAAGAGACCCCTCAAGCAGCCTAGGCAGCTTGACAATGATGAGGACCATGAACAAGTGTCCGAAACCCAGACTGGGCACGGCCGAGATGAGCCCACCGAGTCAGACGCTCATATTAGAGACATCATCCTGCAACAAATAGAGGACGAGCGGCAGGGCAAGCTGATGGCGACTCAGCAAGCTGTCCAGTACCATGAGAGGCACAAGAAAGACAAGAAAAAAATAGCCAAACTGGAAGCCCTCCTGGCCAAAGGAAAAACTCAAAACTTTGCTCTCACAATAAGAAAGAGATCTAACGGGCATCCCCCGGCGGGCGAGGGGTCTAGAAGAAATGACACACAGAGAGACGTCGTGCGAAGCAATGTATGGGAACACAGTAAGAGGACACACGGCGATGCAGGACAAAACCTCGCTAACAAATCGCGCAGGCACGACGACAAATGCAGCGTAGCCAGCCCCTCGAAGTCCCAAGCAGACTCTAGAGTCCGAGAAAGCCAGAGGCCGAATGGTGAGAGGTCAGCCAGAAATTCGTCCCTACATTATAGGGGAAGAGCAGATGAACAGCAGGCATGAACCAACACACGGCCCCAAGGCACTCTGATTCAAGGGGCCTCAGTTTAGAACGTACCCAGAACCTCATAGAACAATTGACAACACCACTCTTAGACAAAATCAGCAAAATGGAAGACAAGCTCGCGACAGTGGAAGAGGATAAACGCAAGGAGCGTGAAGCGAGAGCCAAAGCAGAAGTGGATATTTGGGAGTCCATGGACACAAGTAATTGCCCGTTGTCTCTAGAGATCAAAAGAGAAACAGCCCCTTCAGGATTGAAGATCCCGAAGCTAAAGTATAATGGGACTGGAGATCCCAGAGAACATCTCTCCCATTACAAAGCCTTCATGCAAATGCAATTGGCAACAGACGCCATGTACTGCAGAGTATTCCCATTGACCTTAATAGGACCAGCCCTGGCCTGGTACCATAAGTTGGAGAATCTCTCCATCGCCAGCTTTGAGCAGTTGGCGAGACAATTCTTGTCCGGCTTCCATAGCCGGATGACGGTGGGAAAAACTAGTTTACACCTGTTGAGTATCCGGCAGGGCCCAAAGGAAAGCCTAGAGACGTTCACGAAGCGTTTCCAAAACGCGTGTATGGAGGTGGAAGAAGTGCCGGAATCTTAAGTCGTCAAAGCTTTCACCATAGCCCTTAACAAGGAGAACCAATTGTTGTTTTACGCCATATTAGGAGAAAAGGTTACGAGATTGAAGATGTTATGGGACAAAGTGCAGATATATATTGAAGGGGAAAGACAGATGAAATTGAGAGACGTCCTCTGCTTGGAAGCAAACAAAGCAATGACAATGGAAGAATCTAAGTCGAAGGACAGTCTAGATGAGGTCAACCCCAGACCACGCTCCCCCAGAAGGCAGAAGCATTTCAAAAACAAAGGACTTAAGCATAATAACCCTAGAGATGTCAAACCCCGTCGGGAATACAAACCCCAATTTGAGACATACACCCCGCTGATAGCTTAAGGATGAACATCCTGCATAACATAAACACTAGGGACGAAGCTAACAAGATTAAATGGCCAGGCCCCCTCAAGCCAAACCCCAACCTTAGAAAGACAGGAAAACGGTGCGCTTTCCACCAAGGCTTCGGCCACATGACCGAAGAATGTAGACAACTCAAAGATGCGATAGAAGACTTGATCAAAAGAGGTTACTTGAGAGAGTACATCAGGAGAGATGAAGCCGATCGACCAAACAGGCCAATCCAAGAGCGACTAGGTCCCCAGCCTAACAACAACAACGGCCAGCCCAAGATCCTCGGTCATGTCGCCACCATCATTGGGGCCACAGAAACCTAGGCAACATCCGAAAGGAAAAAGAAAACCCACCTCCGCCAGGTCAAGTCTGTGCATCACGGCTGCACGCCCCCCAAAACAGAGGAACCCCCATGGGAGATAACCTTTAGCAGCAGCGAAGTGGTGGATGCAGATGATGGCGGCAATGATCCCATAGTAGTGCAGGCGGTGATACGAAACTTCTTGGTCAGCAGAATACTAATGGACAGCCGAAGCGCAGTAGACATCCTGACGAGGCCGCATTCGAAGCTAATGCCCGCAGACCCAATTTATGGCTTCAATCCCCATACCAACCAAAGGCATAGTAGAAATACCCATCTACATGGGTGATGGACCATACAAGCTCAACATTCCTCATAAGTTCGTTGTGGTCGACTTATCATCCACCTACAATGCCTTGATTGGGAGACCATTGATGAGGATTGCAAGGATGGTAGAGTCAGTTAGTTGCCTGATGGTTAAGTTCCCCACACCAACAGACATCGGATATATGAGTTCAGACAAAGTTACATCCAGAAAGTGTCACCTTGCATCGCTAACACTCCCCCAAAAGGGGAAGAAGAAAGTGGACATCGATGACTGGCTAGAAGAAGACACGGCTAGGGGGGCATCCCCTCCCAACCGAGAATGCCAGTGACATGCAAGTGTGCAATTTAACCAAAGAAATGATCGACCTCAAGCTTGAGGTACCCACATATGACACTCCTCAAGCCGAGGTAGAAATTAAATTGGAAAGGCAAATCCGGAACAGGCCCGAACCAGCAGAGAAGTCGATAAGTGTCACCTTACGAACAGACATAGAGGACGGGGTGACTCAGATCAACTCCACACTCCCCTTGGTCGAGCAGCAGATGCTTACAGAGTTCTTGCAAAAGAATGCAGACGTGTTTGCATGGTCACCAGAAGAGATGCCAGGGATAGACCCCAGTGTGATTAGTCACAAGCTGAATGTTGACCCAACGTTCAAGCCAGTTAAACAGAATAAGAGATTGCATGCCCCAGAAAAGATCCAGGCCATAAGAGAGGAGGTGGATAAGCTATTGAAGGCAAGATTTATAAGAGAGGTTCAGTACCCAGATTGGGTGACGAATGTGGTGATGGTAAAGAAAGCAAACGGCAAGTGGAGAATGTGCGTCGATTTCACTAACCTCAACAGAGGCTGTCTAAAAGATAGCTTTCCATTGCCATCAATAGATAGGCTGGTTGACGCCTCAGCCGGCCATAAGCTTCTGAGCTTTATGGATGCCTTTTCCGGTTACAATCAAATACTGATGGACCCAGCTGACGCCGAGAAAACCACATTCATCACGGAAGACAGCCTCTACTGCTACAATGTCATGCCATTCGGCCTAAAAAATGCGGGGGCCACCTATCAACTCCTTGTTAACAGAGTTTTCAAAGACCAGATAGGCAAGTCAATGGAAGTCTATATTGATGATATGCTGGTGAAAAGCCCAAACATGGCCCAACATTTGGAAGATCTGGCCGAAAGCTTTAAGTATCTCAGAGCGTACAACATGAAGCTAAACCCGACAAAGTGCACTTTCGGAGTAGAGGCCGGAAAATTCCCGGGTTTCATCGTATCCAACAGAGGCATAGAGGCCAATCCTGAGAAAATTAAAGCTATTTTAGATATGCCCCCACCAAGCAAAGTCAAGGATATACAAATACTAACATGGAGAATAGCAGCCCTGAATAGATTCGCATCCAAGTCAGCAGAACGGTGTCTACCCTTCTTTAAAATCCTGAGGACAAAATCCCGTTTCGTATGGACCCTAGACTGCCAGGAAGCTTTCGACCAATTAAAAAAATATCTCACTTCCCCTCCTCTGCTGAGTAGACCTGAGCCAAACGAAGAGTTATATATGTATCTGGCTGCAGCTAGCGAAACCGTCGCTGCTGTGCTAGTTAGAGAAACTAGTCAAGGCCAAGTACCAGTCTACTATGTGAGTAGAGCTCTGCAGGGAGGAGAAGGAAACTATAGCAAAATCGAAAAAGTGGCATACTCCCTCATAGTAGCCTCCAGGCGGCTACGCCATTATTTCCAATCTCACAAAATAGTAGTTCTCACCAATGTTGTCAGACTCGACCCGCTTGAAGACCCGCTAAGGTGTCCGGGTCCCGGGTTACCCGAGTCATCCGGGTTAACCCGCCGGTTCATAGGGTGATGACGTCATCAATAATATTAATAAATATTAGATTTATTTGAAAATCTTACCGAATAATTGAGTTTAAAAAATTGGAAAATTACATTAAATACAAAGAAAATGCCTTCCCCTGCACTTTCTCCAATTTTCTTCTCCCCCCAGATCTGACATTACTTATCAACTTCTCCCAATTTTCTTCTCCCCAGATCTAATATTGCGCTTTTCCTCATCTTTCCCTTACCCAACGTTATCATCATCTTCTTTCCATTCTTTCCTTCTTCTCCTTTGTGCTTTTCACTATTCTTCCTTGGTTACAAACTTGGCAAGTCGACCATTGATGAAAACTTTGAAGAAAATGAGGACAAGGTGAGATCAGATCTGGGAAGTGAGAAATATTGAAAAATTGTTGTCTGAAAATTTGCTAAATTGGGCAGAAATTTAACCCATAATTACATCAATCCCGGTTTTCACCGGTTTTTCCGGGCAAACGGGTCGCGGGTTTCCCGGTTTTTGACCGGTTCTGAGAGGCAACGGGTGAGGGGGGATCTCCGGATCGGTGAGGTCACCGGGTCCCGGTTAAACCGGTTGAACCGGCCGAGCCGGTCCGGGTTTGACAACACTGGTCCTCACTGACTAACCCCTGAAGGAAGTCCTACAAAAAGTAGATTCATCAGGAAGACTGCTGAAGTCGAATATCGAGCTTAGTGAGTTCGATATCGAATACAAACCAAGGAAAGCAATCAAGGCCTAAGCTTTAGCGGACTTTGTCGCCGAATGCACATTCGCCGAAGAAGATGCAGGTACGGCGGACGAGGTGCAGGATTTTACCGTTGTCTTATAAGAAAATTGTTGAGCTTTGTAATTGAAAAATAAAAATCCACCAGAAAATCAAGAAAAGAAGAAAAGCAGAGGCATTTAATGAGAAAGATATACGAAATGGGAGTTAGGGGACAGCAAGGATTTGCAAACCCAAGTCCAAAACTTGTTTTTTACTATGGGCACGCTGCACGCAGAGAGGAACAGCCACAGGCCACAGGCCACAGCCTTGGCGGACTGAAGAAAAGCTGCAGTGTTTGTTTATACATTCACGTGTTGTTTTAATGAAAATCTTTGCTTTTGAAGGGTCAAAAGAACTCCTTTGCAGTGTCTGCGAACACTCAAAACATAAAAATGGACAATATGAAGAACCAATTAGCTAGGGAGGCTTTCTAAGTATTCTAATTCCTTTGCCCACTTAGCAGTAAATTTCTTGGAAATTTGAACTAAATTTAATTTCTAGTATTGGCACTTGGAATGCAACTTATTTAGAATTCAATTCATAGCGCTGTGGAATTCATTTAGTACTATCAGCCTTTGAATTGAAATGAATTTTAGGAATGTTGCCTGAAATTTTGCAAAATGGAACTTTTAAGAAAAGTAAGCTGCAAATTTTACATTCTAGTAACACTAAGCAAGCTGCAGGTACGACTCTTGGACATGTTTGGTGGCAAAATGTTTATCAACGTCTTTTACCGCTGTTGAGTATATCCCAATTGCCTAGCAAAAAGACTCAAAAGAGTCAAGCCCAGGACACGTAAAGAAAAGGCCTTACAGGCCACTATGGGCCGGACGGCCAAAGAGAGCCCAACGGGGCTGAAGCCCATATAACAGGCCTCACGAATCCCAATGCCACATGCTTCGGTATAAAGCGAATAAGCGCGCGGGTTGACGACCCGGCTGCGCACACGTGTGAAGGTAACCGACCTACCCTCTCTATAAATATCCTAGCATTGCCCCATTTGGAGGTATGACTTTACTACTTACTACTTCATTACTTTGATCTCAGAATATTCCTTACCTAAGAGGGTGACTGACTTAATCATCGGAGTGCTAACGCAGGGTATCCCCTTGCCACTCAGGTGTTCTGGTCTCTTACAGGTTACTTTCCTTGGGATCAGTGCTCTTAGTAGGACCAAGACCGGTTGTGAGTCTAAATAGGCCTCAACAACCACAAAGATTTCTGCACCAAGGATAAGTCCGAGATCCGAGTAGGTGTTGTTCTTGGTGTATCACGAAGAAATGGATTCGACATGTAAATTAATTATTGTCATTTCATAGCAAGTTACAAACTTACAATTTGTACTTAGATAATCAAGTTCAACAATATAATGAAACTTGTTATATTTGATGATATATTCCTAGGCTTTTCTATTTTTTCTTTTCATCATTTCTCTTACATAAAAGTGGATACTTTAGACCCCTAAACCATGGCCGATATTCCCTCTACTTCACCCTCGGAAGCCGCTGCCCCTTTTCATCATAAATCTTCCTCTTCTTTACCTCCAGATTCTTCCCCTTCCCCGTCCTCTCACTCTGTTTCTCTTCCTCATGGTTCCTCTTCTACTGATACGTTTGTTTATAACGCCTCCTATCGTCCTTCTGAAGCTACCAATAACGACTCCTTGAATTTCCAACCCTCTGATTCAGCTTCCCTTCAATTCTAATATAAGCAGAAACTTTTGAATCAGACACAACATATTTATTTTACCGATTGGCTGGATAAAATTAATGCGGACACTAAATTTCCTATCACCGACGATGCTTCTCCTCATGTTTCCGATTCGCCATCGTTACGCCTATCCAAAGAAGAAAAAATTCAAATATGTCAAACCTGGAAAAATACTCTCCTTATTAAGCTTATTAATCATCCTCTTTCCTACAATAAGCTTGGTCCTAAACTTCAATCTTTGTGGAAACTGTCTGCTCCCTTCCATATTATAGATCTAGGCCATAGTTGTTTTATAATCAAATTCACTTCCAAGGAGGATTATTTCACGGTTCTTGCAGGAGGGCCATGGTTTTTGTTCAATCATTATTTATTGGTCCAACGATGGCAGCCTAATTTCCGCCCTTCTGTCGATGACTTCAATCGTTTAGCTGTGTGGATCCAATTACCTGAATTACCTATAGAATATTATGATGCCAAAACTCTTCATCAGATTGGTTCCTTAATTGGTACTCTTATCAAATTGGATGCTCATACGGGGTCGGCAAACCGAGACAGATATGCAAGAATTTGTGTTGAAATTTCCTGTCACCGAACTCTACCTAAATCCATCACGATAGGCGATGCCCAGCAGGAGATTCATTACGAGATGCATGTCCCTTTCTGTTCAAGTTGCGGTATTATTGGCCATGCCAAGGAGTCCTGTTCTCCTACAACTACATCGACTTCACACCAACAGGAAACGATACAAGAAGACAAATCCGAGAAAGAAATTTGGCATACTGTTCATCGTAAACGTGCACCAGGTAAAAAGTTTGAGTATGCTGATACCATGAAACATCAGGCGTCACAGGTACGTCCACTTACCCATGTTCATACTAAGCAGGATACCACCTCAAAAAATGGTTACCAAAAAAATCCTCTGCTCCTACTCAGCACAATAACGATTTTCCTCTCGATAACTCTTTTCATGTGCTTTCTCAAGTTTATGCTGATCAAAATGACATCTCTGCTCCTCCTAATAATTCTAACGTTGCTCAGCCTTCTACCTAGGCCTATACCAAAAGCAATACCACTAAGCCCACTACCTTAGCCCAATCCATTAAGGCCAAGCTCTCTTCCCATAGTGTATCAAACACGACTCCTAGGTCTACACCTACATTTAACATAAACTTTTCCTCATCCCTTCCCCTTTCCGATCCTTCTGGAACGTCACCACCCACTACCGCCATAGAATCGACTTCCCTTTCCCCAAACCCCATGGTTACCTCTGCAAATCAACCCAAAAGTCACTTTTCCCTCACTAATCCCAAAGATCCCATGGATAATTCACAAAACCTGGCATCACATACCCAAATTAATCAAACACGTAGTACCTTTGCATGCACTGAAAAGAGTTCCAATGATAACTCTGTTGAACAAACCACTTATACCGCTTCCTTGTTTTCACACTCACCCTCTTCTGTCTATAAAACGCATAAAGATCCTTCTATCTCTTCACCTTCTACCTCGAATACTGCTTCCATCAATACTACTGACAATGAATCCTTTTCACCTTCCAACCAACAACAACACCGACCCACGCCTTCCCCTTTACCAGAATCAATTCCAAGCGACGAATGGACTTCTAAACCAACCCCCAACCCCTCATCCCCGCACCAACCGCATAATGATTCCATCAACGCAGTTCGACAACCCCCAACAGGAGGAAATCACCCTCCTGATGATCCTGAATTTCCTCCTGGTTTTGAACCAACATTCACCTTCACAGCTTCGGGCTCTCATTCAAGCGATGATGCCATCCCTCCTGCCTCCCCCCGAAAATCCCACAGACGATCCAAGAGACCAACTAGTAAACCCTTCCCCAAAAGAGTATCTGTTCGAAACTCATCATCACCAACCTCACCTGTTTGTTATACCTCTAACCGCTCCCCTGGTCACTTTAAACGTCGAGGCTGTAAGGGATTTACTGGAACATGTGAGAGCAAACTTTTACCATATGAGGATGGCAATCTTAGAAAACGAGGATTATATCGATCCGATTTTGCCAACCCCAAACGTCCTTGCTTTCATGATGGAAAACACACTGAATTTCAACCAGCCACAGGAAACTGCCCCAAACCATCTGACGCCAGCTTATATGAGAATTCTTGCGTGGAATGTTAGAGGGGCAGGGCGGGAGGAATTTCTGCCTGAACTGTTTCAACTTATTTCTAGGTTCCACCCTCAAATTCTTATACTTATGGAAACCAGAGTCAGTCCAAATAGAGCTGAAAGAATCCTGGACCAAATCCCTTTTCATGGTAGGATCATTGCAACTCCTTTGGGTCAGTCTAGGGGAATTTGGATTTTATGGGATCCAAATCAAGTTTGTCTTCATAGTCACAGTACCTCCCCTCGAGCCATCACTGTCCAAGTGCATCCTCATCTACCAGACCCTCCTTTTCACATGACGGCAGTTTATCAATACCCCCAAGGTATGGGATGAATTAAATATGCTTGCTAATTCTATTAATAGTAATGCTTGGGTAGTACTTGGTGACTTTAATTGTATTCTAAATCCTTTTGAACAACTTAGCAGCTCAATTCCTAATTTTAGAATGATTGATAGGTTTAATAACTGTTTGACATCTTCTGGTTTAATGGACGTAGGTTTCTCAGGCCCTATGTATACGTGGTCAAATCAATCTCTAGGGTCTCAAAATGTTAGAAAACGTTTAGATAAAGCTTTAGCTAATCATAATTGGGTCACATTATTTCCTAGAGCTTCTGTCCGAAATATACCTTCCTCAAACTCAGATAATCTCCCTATTCTGCTTGATTCCTCTCATAGTTTTACTTTGCATAGGACTCGTTTTCGATATGAAAACCAATGGAATAATAGCGAAGATTATAAGAATATTGTTACTAAAATTTGGAATAAACCTAGGGTAGGCTCCTATGCTTATGATTTTTCAAGGAAATGTTCAAATCTTGCTATCACCTCTAAAGAGTGGAAAAAGTTTGTCTTTGGAAATACTAAAACCCAACTACAAAATCTTCACAATCAACTTGAAGATATTCAATGCTTAATTTCAGAACACTGTACTCTTGATCTACAGATGAAGGAAAAGGAAATTCTTAATCATATTCATACTCTCAATTCACTTGAAGAACAATTCTGGGCTCAAAGAGCTCATGATAATTAGATCAAAGATGGAGATAATAATACAACCTTCTTTCATGCCAAGGTTAAACACAGTAGAAGATCAAACCGTATAAATGCATTAAATACTCCAAATGGTTGGATATATGATAATCAAGAGATTTTAAGTTCTTTTACTTCCCACTTTTCTAGGGTTTTTTCCTCTACTAGTACTTCTAATTTTGATTTTGATCATCTGTCTAATGTTCCTCGACTCTCTCCCGAGGACATTAATAGTCTTAGGAAACCTGTTTCACCTAATGAAATTAAAGATATCATCTGGAAAATGCACCCTAACAAATCACCCGGACCTGATTGACTCACTGCCAGTTTCTTTAAAACACATTGGCATATTGTGGGTCCTTCTGTTATTTCTCTTATCCAAAGTTTTTTCCATTCCGGTCACATGCTCAAGAAGATTAATGAAACCTTCCTTATTCTTATTCCTAAAAGAAATGATCCTACTGAAATTTCTCACTACAGACCTATAAGTTTGTGTAACACTATTTATAAAATTATTTCCTCCTTAATAATTAAACGTATGAAGCCTCTTCTGCATAAGCTAATAAGTCCTTTTCAGAGTGCTTTTGTATCAAACAGATTCATACAAGATAATATTATAATTGCTCAAGAACTCATACACACTCTTAATAAAAAAAACCAAAGGTAATGCTCATTATTTTGCACTTAAACTTGACTTTGAAAAAGCTTATGACAAATTAGAATGGACATTTATTAAATATTGTCTGGAAAAATACAATTTCCCCCCCTTTTGGATTAATCTAATTCTGGAATGTATTCAAACTTCCTCCTGCAAAATACTTATTAATAACTCAGTTTCCCGAGTTATAAAACCCATGAGAGGACTTAGACAAGGTGACCCTTTGTCTCCATATCTATTTATTCTTTGTTCAGATTTTTTGATGAAATCCCTTAGTGAAGCTGTGAATAACAATTCATTTAAAACTCTTAAAGCTTCCAGAGCTGGTCCGTCAATTCCAATACTAAGTTACGCTGATGATTGTTATGTGTTTGCTAAAGCTAATTTACAAAACTGTAATGTTCTTCTATCTATCCTTGACCACTACTTCTCTGCTTTAGGGCAGTCAATTAACTTTGCCAAATGCTCTATTACATTCTCCCCTAACACTCCTGATCCTATTAAATCTTAGGACTTCCTCTTGCCTCAAAATACATTAAACATCATTATAATCTGTTAATTCATAAGATTAATAACACTATTAATATCTGGTATAACAAATTGTTGTCTTATGCTGGAAGGGTCACTCTTATTAAGGCTGTCTTCACCTCTTTTCCGGTCTATACTATGTCTGTCTTCTTACTTCCGAAGCATGTTGTTAAGACTATTAACAAAGTTATCAGGAAATTTTTATGGAATCCGTCCAGAGAGTCAAACAAAACTCCACTCATTAATTGGTCCATTTGTGCTACCCCTAAATTCATGGGAGGGCTGGGTATCTATTCTCTACAGGAATTTAATCAAGCACTACTTTCCAAATTAATATGGAGAATAATGACAAATCCACATTCTCTTTTAGCTACTGTTTTAAAAGATAAATATTTTAAACATTCTTCTATCCTTCAAGCTCATTCTAACTCAAATAGTTCTCTATTCTGGAAAGGCCTTATGAAATGTATGCCTTTGATTCAGGCTCATTATAAGTGGCTTATTGGAAATGGAACCCAGGTTAGGTTGTGGAATGATAAATGGTTGACAAATGTAACTCTCAAAGAACTTATCACACAACCTATTCCTGACCATTTATTAGACTTAAGGGTTGCCGATATTATCAACCATAATAATAAAGCTTGGAATCTTTCTTTAATTTCTCAATCTTATACCTGCTATTGTAAGGGAGCAAATATTAGCCATTCCTCTTCCTTCAGCTGACAAACCGGAGTATATAGTTTAGCCTTACTCTCAAAATGGTTACTTCACTACATCATCATTATATACCATCCTTATACAACATAAATCGGCCATGCCAACCCCACATTTACCTTGGCATTATATATGGAGGATTAAAGCATTACCACGCATTAAGTTTTTCTTATGGTTATGTGCACATGAACGATTACCTACAGCTGATCTTCTTTACATGAGAAAGTCAATACCATCTGCTGCTTGTCACCTTTGTAACCATCAACCAGAAGATACCCTCCATATATTTTTGACATGCCCACACTACCATAATTACCGTAGGATTATTAGATGGATTTGGGCTTGTTTTGATCAGCATCTCACTCTAGTTTTGAAGAACGCTTCTTTTACTAACATGTGTTACAAACTTAATGATATGAATATTCCTTATAATGGTGTTTTTGCTTTTCATTTGTGGAATATTTGGAAGACCAGAAATGATTCCTTGTTTACTTCTAAGCCAATTGATTATCTTAATAGATCTGCTTATATCTCTACCTTAATGCAAAGCTTTTTTGTGCAGTTTTACAAAACAAATCCTATTTCTCATAAGAATGTTCCTTTAGTTTTATTTTGGAAGCCACCTGTCCCAGCTTTCTTTAACTTAATTGTGACGGTTCCTGCTTAGGTAATCCTGGTTTTGCAGGGTGTGGTGGTATTATACGAAATAGTGATGGAAATATGGTACTTGCATACTCATACTATCTTGGTGTCACTGATAACAGTATTGCTGAATTACAAGCTATTAAACATGGACTTATACTTGCAAGGGAAGCTGGTATTGCCCAGCTCTTAATTGAACCTGATTCCTATAGCTCTGTTCTAATGCTTCGCAGGAAGAAAGCTCACCACCCTCTCCAGGACGTGCTGGTTACTGAGATCCTAGAGCTGGCGGCAAGATTCCATTTTGCAAATATCAAGTTCATCTACAGAGAACTCAATAGTATAGCTGATCTTTTAGACTAACCATTCTCCTTATAATCCTGCCGTTTTTTAGTGCAAAAAGTGGATAATTTGTTTAATGCCTAAAAATATTTCATATATTCTATTGTCACCGGTTACCACATTAAGAAAGTATAATTTTTATTGCCTTTTGATTTAATTAATCAAGGTAATTTAACTCGAAGATTTGGGAAATCTTTTATATCTATATATATATATATATATATATATAAGATTTAATCATCATCATAATTAATTTTCACATGTAACTCACGAATTAATAATTTTAGATTTAAAAAGAAGTACTCAAGGAAATTGCGGAAAATCGTTATTTAATAAAGGAGCTTGAGATTTTGTGTTGGTTGTAGACTTGTCGTATAAAGCTACCGATACAATTCTAAAACACACAAGGCATAAATCCCAAAAATTCCCTCACTCTCTACAAGAAAAGAAAAGTGAGTTTTAGCAACAATTGGTAAGACAAAGAAATCCCCTTGTGAAATCTTGTTTTTCACAACAATAATTAAAAGTCGTTGTCTAAGTGATTTTGATGGTATTTTATACATTAACTTTTTTGTCGCTGTCAATATTTACAATTTTCGTAACAACAAAAACAATGTCATTGCGGGAACATAATTTCTTCGTAACAACTTTATAAAGTCATTGTCTAAGTGATTTTGATGGTATTTTACACAACACCTGTTTAGTAGTTACCGATGTTTACAGTTTTCGTAGCAAAAAAAAACAAAGTCGTTGCGAAATCATAATATGCTCGTAGCAACTTTATAAAGTCATTGTCTAAGTAATTTTGATAGTATTTTAGACAACACTTCTTTAGTCATTGCCGGTGGTTACAATATTCATAACAACAAATTCTTCGATTGTTGTGAAATCATAATCTAGCTATATTCATAAACAACTTTATAAGGTTGCTGCGCAATTAATTTTTTAACACCTTACACAACGATAAAAATAGTCATTATAAAAATAATTTTAATTTTGAAACTACATAAATAAAATCTTTTCACAACCACTTTATTGATTTGTTGTGTAAATAATTTTATTAGTTTATTAATTTGTTGCCTCTTGTTTATTTATTTAATTAATAAGTGTAACTCAAAGATTTGGGAAATATTTATATGTTTAAATCACTAATTAATTTTCACATGTGACTAGAGAATTGGATAATTTTGTTATTAATAAAAATTACTACCAGTACTCAAGGAAATTGCGGCAAATTATTATTTAAAAAAGGAAGTTGAGTGAGATATTTGTTTTGGTTGTAGTATAAAGCTATACAAGCCGATGGAATCCCTGCCAATACAATTGAAAACCAGTTTAGTAATTATAGTTACAAACAAAAAAGAAGAAATTATGGCTAACTTATTCATGATTTCCTTCCTTAGTTTGCTTATAGGAATTTATGGAGTTGCAGGAAACATGTTAAATGACAACTTGAACATTCTTGAAGAGCCTGAAAAACCAGGACATTAATGAAGAAGATGTGGAACCATTTGAGATCCCATCTTGGACAAGTGAACGTCGTGGCAAGGTTCTTGTGAATGTGGACAGCTTTGGTGCAGTTGGAGATGGAGTTTCTGATGACACCGAGGTATGTGCCTGATAGTGATAGACTTCTTTTTTGTTCTTATACTCCATTGCAAAACACCTTCGTGGTTCTTTATAAACAAGCTCTACCAATTAAGATTCTGCTAGGCAGTTTTGATTCTATGGCGGTTATGAGGAGAAACTATTACATATATAACAGTTCCACCATGTCATCCATGACCAATAAGGTTGTGACAATTTGGATTTTTTTCTACAATTTCTAAAATCCTATTAAATCAATATCATAAATCTCAAGACTTACACAATAAATTTTTTTATTGATTGGGACCATAAATAACGTGGCGGAACCAGTTCATCTAATAATTTTTCGGTTATGAGACATGAATTAATTATTGAGGATTAAGAAAGTACTTTGCTGTGAAGATTATACACATCTGACTAGCTTAATTAAGGATTTGATATAATCCGGAAATTGTTACACTTTTGTTTTGTGTGCATTGATTTTTTTACAAAATATGTTTTTATTGTTTATCATACTCCTCAGTTTCTTTATTATAAGTTATAAAAAAGTAAAACATATCTTTAACTTTGACAATTTTTTTTAAATAATATAAATCAAAATTATTTTTTAAAAGAATACTTATAAACTTTAATTTATAAATTTTCTAAGGAAGCACATTTTTAAAATTTTAATTTTAAATATTTTTCAATAAATAATCATCAAAGATAGACTATGTTTGATCAAATTGTGACTTATAAATAAGAACGAGTAGCTAATTTCTCAATTCTCATTTAATAATTGGCATTTTGTACTCTTTCTGCAATATTATCATCACCAGGCTTTTAGGAAAGCATGGGACACAGCGTGCTCTACTCCAAAATCAATTTTCTTGGTTCCTCCCGGGCGCCGTTATTTAGTTAACGCTACAAAGTTTAAAGGGCCATGTGCAGATAGGTTGGTTGTTCAGGTAATATCAATGTACAGTACTTCAGATTGGGCTTATTTGGAAATTATAATTACTTATCTTTGTTATAGATTAAATCATTACAAACATTTAGCCAATGTTGATATTAGCTTTACATTGAGTTGCAATTTTTACATGGAAAATTATAATCTTATTGTTATCATATACAGATTGATGGAACAATAGTAGCACCAGATGAACCTGAGAATTGGGACCCAAATCTTCCCAGACTATGGCTTGATTTTTCTAATCTGCAGGGAGTGGCATTCCAAGGTAATGCCTATCAAACTCAAGTACCAGAAAAACATATACTATATACTTACTACTTTTACTGTTTGCTTTTTCTTCGGCAGCCTTGCAGAGGAGCTCCAACAGTAAGAATCTTTCTCCAATAGAGCATGTGAATTCTCAAACATTTATCCAATTAGATTTAACACAAAATTATTTGTTGCAGGCACTGACTATAGATTCAAGCTCATTTGTTAAGGTAAAAGGCCTTAATATACAGAACAGCCAACAAAAAAATTTCGTCATTTCCAAGTCCGATTCTATTTGGGTGTATGGAGTACAAGTCTCATGCCCAGGAGACAGTCCAAACACTGATGGGATCCACATCACTGGATCAACTAATGTTGTTCTTCAAGACTGCAAAATAGGAACAGGTCAAAACTTTCCTTCGTCTTTCTTGCATTCTATATATTTCCTGTCCAAATATTATAAAATCCTAAATTAAGCTGAATGAATACCTAGTGATTGTGCATATATATATATATATGATATTCAGGGGATGATTGCGTCTCAATTGTTAATGGTTCATCTAACATCAATATGAAGAGAATATATTGTGGACCAGGACATGGAGTCAGGTTTGTTCCAAACTTCTAATAAACTAAATTAAGAGATTGTTTCCAATATCCCTTTATATGATTAACTTTTCTTTTGTTTCATTCATAATTGGCTACTTAGCATTGGAAGCCTTGGGAAGGATAAATTCCTAGGCATTGTTACAAATGTAGTCTTGGATACAGCATTCCTCTGGAACACTACAACTGGTGTCAGGATCAAAACTTGGCAGGTATTGTGAGTGATGACATATCTAGTAAACAGTAATCTTGCACCATGTATCAATAACAGTACCCAATGAACAATTTTTTACGTCTTTCATTGTTCTGGTGTATCATTTTTGTTTTTGTCGTTTTGTGAGTAGTGTTGTTTCTTGATTGTTCATGTTTACATAGTGATTCTTAATCACTCATCTAGTTATATATTAAGAAAATTTCCTTTAAAAAAAATTATCAATAACAATACCCGATTAGCAAATTGCATTTAGAAACACCTTGAGGTCCATCTCTTTGAGAATGATAACATTTTTCTCCTTATGATTCTTTGATAAAGGGTGGTTATGGCTATGTACATGGGGTTCGTTTTGAAAATGTGAGGATGGAAGATGTTGCCAACCCTATCATTATTGATCAATTCTACTGTGATTCACCAAAACCCTGCCAAAACCAGGTACATCATCCAAATTCTTTCTCTATGATATCTAAATTTTTCTTATAATTTGTCTTGTAATCACATTCGAGATATGTGACACTTGCAAATAATTAATTCTTGTTCATCTATTTCATATTGTTTAGACATCAGCAATTCAAATAAGCCAGATTATGTATCGCAACATTAGTGGGACAACAAAAAGCAAGGAAGCAATGAAGTTTGCTTGCAGTGATACTGTTCCCTGCAGCAATATAGTCCTGAGCACGTAAACTTAGAGAGGAAGGATGGCACAGAGGAGACCTACTGCAACTCTGCTCAAGGCTTTGGCTACGGCGTTGTTCATCCTTCAGCAGACTGCCTAGGTTCCCTCGACAAAGCCCCTATTCTCATTGATCAGAAGGATGGAAATCACCTGCCCCCATTTTTGTGCCACATTCTATGTCTCATTCACCAAATTATGCCACATGTCCCTTCTATTACGCCATGTTTGTCTTCATGTTTTAACAAAAAACATTAATAGAATAAAATAAAATAAAAATTCCACTTAAATACAATGTTTAGCTCCAAATTAAAAATAAAGATTTATATAAAGGGTTAGTCCTAAATATTAATATATTCCCTATAGGGTTTTAGAATGAATATATATAATCTAATATAACTAGACAAATAAAGAATAACATGAAACACGATCACATGCTTCACACTAAACTCTAAGCTCCTTGTATACGCATAAATAATAAAATAATGATATTATAGTATTACTAAGTAACTTAACTAGACCGGCAGAGGTTGAGGAGAAGAAACTTACACAAAAAAAAAATGTTGTGGCTATGAAGAGATCAATTGAAGAAAATAAAATAAAACTCCCATTTAAACACAAGATTTAATCCCAAATTAAAAATAAAGATTTATATAAAGGGTTATAGTGCTAATGAATATTAATATATGCCCTATAAGTTTTAGAATGAATATATATAATCTAATTTATCTAATTTAACTAGACAAATAAGAAATAATATGGAAATGTTCACATACATAACACTAAACTCTTAGCTCCCTATATACACATAAATAAATAATGATATCATTATAACTTAACTAGAACGGCAGAGGTTCGAGGGGAAGAAAGTTACACAAAAAAAATGTTGTGGCTACTGGCTATGAAGAGATCGATTTCAGTGCTGCTAAAAATAAATGAATTCGAGGACCACTAAAATATACAAGAGGAGGTACCCGCTTTTCATTACGGTCTTTATTTTTTATTTTTGTTCAAAAAACTATGTAAAATTAAGTTCAAATTCGTTTTTATTGCGGTGAGCGTGGATCGAACACGCGACCTTCAGTCTGACGCTCTCCCAACGCTCTCCCAACTGAGCTATCCCCGCTTGATTTCATTATGGTCTTTATGAAATCACATTAAGTTAAATAAATATATCTTTAATTACTAATCCTCCATAAAAATTGTAAATCATGGAATAATCTTTTAATAGACAAAACTACATGTTGGTGTCTTTCTGTGTGTTATTTTTTAATTTTTCTCTAATTATTTTTCTTTCTTGATCAATTATTGCTTTAATTTTATTAGTTTATATACTAATTTATTCTCTTCATTATGCAGGTTGGATACTAATTAAATTCATGCAATTTTAGGCCCCAAGTTCTTTGTTAATAGCATACTTATACCTTTGGTTTTAATTACCTCATAATTTTATGTTATTTTTACTATTAGAAAACGTTGACATAGCGGCGTTTATTTAGCGGTCAAACGCCGCTATCTGATTCTCTAAAGTTGAGGATAGCGGTATTTCCTTCTAAAACGCCCTTATATCAGTATTTTTCAGTAATGCATTGATTATTATGTTATGATTATTAAAATTATCACAATTGTTGTCAAATTTCTTACAAGCTATATCATGGTAACGAGTGCTTTGGTGGAGATTCTTGTCATTTTGATATACCAATTACATTTTATTCTCTTCATTAGTTTGCTTCCAACTGAACCCAGCTGAGATTTTTCTAAATAGTACTTTGACTCAATTTCCTTACCTAGGAACTTTAATTAATCATGAATTACTCAATTATATTACATATGAAATAATGTAATCAAAAGCTTGTTTTAAGAGAAAAATGAGAAAGATTCTTCTGCAAATTGAGGCTTTAAAAAGGAAGATTGCCAAATATTGGAGTGTCTTACAAATTCCAAGAGTTTAGTATTGACTATTGAGTATATACCTGTTTGCTTTTATTTTTGCTTGCTGCCATCCATTTTCAATTGGGCCCTGCTATTTCATGTTTGAAAATCAGCAAGTAGGCATAAAATATGTATAATTTTGGGCCTCAATTTTGTATGTATCCTTTTTCCAGCCCATTTAAGGTTCCATTGCTAGCTGCTACATGTAACAAGCTATAGCCCACTAAATGGGTTGGTCCTAATATTAAACTCGCATAGAGCTTTCATTTATTTTCTTTTTTTTGGCCACAAGAGCTTTCATTTACTTAGGTGTTAATTTCACTAATAATTAATTTTGAATTATTCCAAGAAAATTGTGCTCACATGTAAAATACCTACATGAAAGTGTTATTCATTACAAGATCAAAATATCATAAGATACTTTTCACAAAAAAATATCATAAGATACTGGTGGGTATATCTTAAGAATTGTGTGCTTAAATGGTCACATTTAAAATCATGCTTACTTTAATTTGTAATTTAAGAAATGTTGATATCATTATTCATTTATTCATAACAAATTCATTTATTTTCTCTCCATTTCCGTATGCAATCTTTGCAAGTTACCGCATAGACATCAACTTTTTTTCTTAATTACTTTTGTTATTAGGTGGGTGGTTTTAAGATTGTTTCTTGGAACATGTTTAATTTTGTCAGCTTGGATGGTTGTTCTTGGCATATCAACCATATGTGACATTGTTCCAAATTCTACCTCCTATGGGTTTGGGTGTGGCTAGATCTGGTTACTATAAATGAAATGAAATATAATATATAAATTATCATATAAATATTTATTTGTCAATATAATGAAATATGAATAATTAGGTTTAAAATCACAACAAACTTGGATTACCATCAATCACTTCAAGCTGCCTATTACAGTCATATATAGTTTTACATGATGGCAGATTATCAAATATATATTTTATCTAAGACATATTGCTCTAGCATATGTTTCATTCTGTAGAGCTTTTTTTTAAAATATAAATAAAAAAATTAAATAATTAAGAAAAAAAGTTGATGATAGATGATAGATGTTATGTGCAAATGAGATAAATATATATATAGTCTTGATTCATATATGATATAATTAATAATATTGATGTAGGTTGTTAAGACTTTAACCACCTGCTAATATTTTCCTCTTTAGCGTATATTAATTTAGCATATAAAATGTATTTGACACACTTGAATATCATGGACTTGGCTTTTATATATATATATATATATATATATATTATATTAAGTAACTCTATATATATATATATATTTTGGTTTCTAATCAAGTCATTTATTTATATTTATATAAAATTAAAGTTTGATATATGTTTCTCTTTTCAAATTCACCCCCCCCCCCCCCCCCCCCAACAAGTTGAAGAATGAAGACATTTTAGGTAGAATCTATCAGTAAAAAACAATTTGTTAGTAGTTTTTAATTTTATTAGGAAAGGGGCTAAAAGTCTTAAATAGTCAATGTTTCATATTATTAAGTTCCCTCCTCTCTGTATTCTTTAACCTTTTGGAATTATGTAATCTTGACCCGGCTACCACAAAAAAAAAAAAAAATTGTGTACTTTGGAGCTATTTGGATCCTGGCCATGCATGAGAGGAATCATTTTCTTAGCAAGTTGTTAGTATATGATTCAAGCAAAATATGAAGAAGATAACTAGATAAGGATCTTTTTAATTTGATGATTAGCTTATGTCATACCCATAGGCTTATAGCTAATTAACCTTTCTTTTCAATGCTAATATAAGGACAAAATGCTCAATCTGGGGCCAAACGTTTGCCGCGATGCTCGATTTGGGGCTAAATGTTTCAATTGCAAAAAAAATGGCCAAACATTTTCGGGGTTGCTCAATGTTGGGCTTTTTTTAACGGTACTGGGCCCGTGAACAACACGCGCCGTTAACCCTCTGTTTGACTCCACCTGTATATGACATGGCTTTTTCTTTTTCTTTTTAACTTTTTCTTTCTTTTTCTCCTTCTTTCCCGAAACCCTAAGCGCCGTTCCATTTCTCCTCCTTTGCCAATGCCGGCAGCTCCCGTCCCAAGCTGCAAAACAGAGTAATTCAAACTTTCACTCACGAAGAAACCTTTGCAAGCATCGGAAGCCCAGATACTCGGTGCAAAACCTCTCCATTTCCGGGCCGCCTCTCTCTCTGCACAGTTGCTCCTCCATCTCTTCCACCACTTCACGCTCCTGATGGAGTCTATAGCTGGCCTCGGAATTGCAGGATCTGTTGATCCGTTGCTTCCATGGGAGAAGACACTGAGTCCGTAAGGGAAACAAACGTTGAGATTTGCATCTCACCATTCCTCTTCTTCAAGGATTGTGTTATACCCTAGTCGATTTTGGAATGTTGCACTAGGTTTTGGGTATTTAGAGTTGTAATTTCTTTCTCTTTACTTAACAAAAAGTATGGGATTTATTTGGGATATGTATTTTGCATAACTTAGAGCACTGGGGAAGATTTTTTTTTTGTTGGCCATGAGCACTGGGGAAGAATTGAATTGGTCCTTATTTTGCGAGTGTTCCTTAGTTGGAAGAAGTTTTTCTTTTTAGTCCATTGAAGCTCAAAAATAGGGGAAAATTTTCTCAGAGTTGAAAAAAGATAGCTTCAACTGATGGTTTGCTCCAAGGCTCTCCACCGACTCAAGGTTCCTTTTTTTTTCCTTTTTAAATTCTTAAATTTTATATTTATTTTTCAGTTATTAGCTTCAGTATTCCTGTATTTTGCCTTAGTTTTAGTAATTGGAAATTGCAAATATATATATATTATGTTGTAAAAACCTGAAACACTAGGTTAATCTCCTGTTAAGCAATTAAATTTGCATCAGTCTAAAATTTTCTTTTATTCTGTATTTTTCCCCCTTGTAATGGGTTTCTAGGCAAACTCAACTCAATAATATTTTTCGGTTTAAAAAAGAAAACCTAAAGTTGTTTTTCAGCTCAATGTGAAGCATATTTTGTCTGATTTTGATACTGTGTTTGTTTAATTGCTATGGCTAGATAATTTTGATGCTTGTTGGTTGGCCGGATAATGTTTTGGTTGAAAGCTTGCTGCCGGCGATTATGTATGTAAAGGATTTTTTTTTAATTTTCCCAAAAATCCACGTCATTTGGTCTTTTACCACATGTCAGTCCTTTGGGCCAAGTGTCACTTCCACTCTCCCTTAACAGCGCGTGTTGTGCACTGCCCCATTTCCGTCAAAAAAAGCCCAACATTGAGCAACCCCGAAAACGTTTGGCCCTTTTTTGTTTCAATTGAAACCTTTAGCCCCAAATCGAGCATCGCGGCAAACGTTTGGCCCCAGATTGAGCATTTTGCCCTAATATAAGTATAGAATGGGGTAATTAACTGAGACTTAATTTGCACGCATTTGATATCTCATTTTATATCTATCTTTGTTTTTAAAAGTTGTATTTGAATTCCTCGTTATTAAATAAAAAAGTTCAACGCGAAAATCGCTTAAGTTAAAACTCACATTCTAAAAAAGTTTTAACTATATAGAGAGATTGCAAAAATATAAAATCCAACTAGGAATCATTTTTTAAAATATTATATATATTGTGATTATGATTGCCAATTGAGTCTTAGTTTCCCTTCACTATTATACAGGCTCAATAGCCACTTTGCCCTTGATAAATAAAATAATAGCCACTTTATCCTTGAACTTTGCAAATTTAAAAAAGATTGCTCCCTAAATTTTAAATCATGTCATTTTCCCCTTGAATTTGGAAAATCAAGATAATCTCCTTCACGTAACGGATTCCGTTAAATCCCACCAGATTTGCTGACATGAGAAACTTATGATAACGTGGCTTTTCCACGTGAGAGCCCCACATGACCTTAAATATTAGGATGGGGCCCACATGAGCATTGATATGGAAAAGCCACGTCAGGAAAAGTTTGTCACGTCAACAAATTTGGTGAAACCTAACGGATCCATTAGTCAACCGTAAGTCAGGGATTAAATTGACCTGATTTTGCAAATTTATGGGGGCAAAGTGGCACAATTTAAAGTTTAGGGGGCAATCTGTCCTAAATTTGCAAAATACAAGGGGCAAAGTGGCTATTCAGTTGTATTATATATAAGCAAAGATAAATATATGGCTTAAATGCCTTTGCACCCTAAAGTTTATACAAACTACCACTTTGCACCCTCATTTTTTATTTTGATCACTTTGCACCCCTAATGTTTTATTTTTTTTTCCCACATCTGTTACGGTAGAGTTAATGCCACCATCACGGAGTCCTACGTGACACGTCACATGTACCAAAAAATGCCACGTGGCATGCTGACATGGCAAAAATTAGTCTTTTATTTTTATGCTGACGTGGCATGCCACATGGCAATTTAACGAATTATCATAATAACGGTGTCATCGGGATTTAACGAATTATCGATAACGGAGGGTGCAACGTGGAAAAAAATAAAACATTAGGGTGCAAAGTGGCATTTAAGCCATAAATATATATAGGAACATGCATATCCCCAAAGGACACCCAAGTGGTTAAAGTTTGGGACTTCTAACGAGTGGTCTCGAGTTTGAATTCTAGGATGGACGGATGGGATTTGGGATAAAAGAGAATTATCTCTTATTGTGTAGCTGATTTAAAAATACGTTGATAAGTAGAGAAAAATTAGGAACATGCATGAAACAAAATGCATTGTGGCCACAAATTGAATTACTAATTGGTTTTATTGGTTTCGTTTGTAAAATAATATCATGGGAAAGAAAAAGCAAACATTTGGAAGGATATGTATATATATATGATTTAAGAAATGAAATAATATCTTTAATTGAAAATCTAATTAACATAATTTTTTATAAGTATCATAAAATTTTCTCAAAATTGGCATCACCCATTCTTATGTAAAGTCACTATGACATCACAGCAGTATTAGGGAACAAAATTCAGTTGATTTAATGACTTGAATTAGCAGAAAAATGGTCCTACTAAGTCAGCAGCAAAAATGATTCGAATTAACATACATATTAACATATATGAAGGGGGAAAAAACATTTTCTTCTTCCAGTATCAATACATCAAATACGTTAAAAGGTGGCTTGGCAGTTCTCAATTGTCCAATTTCAATTCGATTTGTTACAAAAAAACACTTTTTGTGACAATATAGTTTTACCGATCAATATGCTTTATTGTTAAATACAAATTATTGGTCTTTCCATTCTTTGGAATTTTGTTCAAAGGATTCAGATGAGAAATGGGGAAAATTCCAAAAGGGTATATTTTGATCATTTATAAACAAAATGTATAATATTGATGATGTATGTTTTAGTTGCTAGATAGATTTTTTTATAAACTTGTTTTTTTGTTTTTTAATAGCTTGTTTGAAGAACATGAATAAAAAAATTTTATAGCTGTACATTTCCCACATTCATAAATTTGACTGAAAAAACTTTGGATTATTAATTGTAATTATTCCATTGTCTTTCCAATGTTTTTGTTACATTAATTTAATACAAACTTAGTTTTAGTTCCATTTGAGACAATTACATGAGCAATACCCAATACTTGAAACTTTCAAACTAACTTAAACTTTAATTATCATTTTAGTTATATGATTGTTTTGCTTAGCTTACTGTAGAACAGAATGATTAGCAGAAACCTGACAAAATCTTTTATTAAGTTGAACATGTTTCTTTAATGTGTCTGCTTGTCTTGTCTGAAACAGTTTCTAATTGGATTGGTCTTTCTCATCTTCAGGAATTTGTCAATGACCATGTATAGCTTCATCACACTTTCATCTTTCACTAATGTTTTGAGTTATGGGATATAGGTAAATGCTATGTTATATATATGAACATAAATATTCATTTCGGAGTTTGAAGACCCCATATCCAGTAGTTACATTTAGACCTCGATTAATTTGAAGTCAAACCGAGTGGACTCTAAATAGCTCCATTTACAATATTCAAAACCAAGATCTTGCTTAAGGAGCATTAAACTCATTTCACTCGCTCTAAAAAGCGTCGGAAAATTTTGAATTTTATAAGATGAAGTGCACCAATGCCAAAATCAAATGTACAAGAAAACAGAAGAGAAGAAAAGGGTTACTATCAATTGTGTAAACCAAGCAAAACAGAGAGATTTAATGAATGTAGCTATGCATCCATCTTGTATTAATGACCGTTAGTTCATTTTCACACATGTAGAATCAATGTTTTGACAGTTGCTCAAATTGGGACCCTTTGAAAAAATTTGCCAAAATAATACCAAGTAACAATGACTGTGTATCCAAATCAGCTAAAAAACAAGCAAATAGCTTCACTGTATGCTCCAAAGCCAAAATAGCAGATGAACAAACAAAAAATAAACCTCACAACCCCCAAAAGCTAGCAACAAGACTTTTTCATCTCACCCTTTTCCACTCTTTCTTAGATTCTCTCTCACAAGTAGTTTTCATGTATTCAATTGTCAATTTGTCAACTTAGCATTTAAAACCCTGCATGGCAACAACCCTTTTCCTTTTGCTTCTATATTAACCCCCATTGAACAAGTTTAATGTCAAAACCATTTCAAAGTCTTTATTAATTTTCTTGCTTATTTCATCATCAAATATTTCAATATGGAACAGGCTCAGTATTGGATGCGGATGAAGAGGAGACAGTTTTTGAAGTCTCAGTTTCAAGTTTCAATGAACAGTTTGAGTCATGAGTCTTGGGAAGAAAAAGCTTTTGCAGAAGATGCAGCCATATGGCCTCCAAGGTCATATTCTTGTAGTTTTTGCAGAAGAGAATTCAGGTCAGCTCAAGCTTTAGGTGGTCACATGAATGTTCATAGAAGGGATAGAGCTAGGCTTAAACAATCCCTTACTCATCCCAACAATGAAGAAATTGTTGTTCCTCATAGTGGAAATCACAAAAACCCCATTGCTTCAACTTTGTCAATTCAAGAAACTTTTAGCAGTAATACAATTTCTTCTTCTGTTCAAGAACAGCAAAAAGGGTCCTTATTATTTGGGTCAGATTCTAATTCTACTGCAAAAAGAAGTCTCAACAATGTTTTTTCAGGTCCAAAAGCTGAAGCAGCAGCAGCTGAAAAGAGCATCAAGTTAATGGTGGGGGCAAATTCTGATCATCATGTTGAAACCAACTTGTCTGTTGGGTTGAATTCTGTTTTGGCAATCAGTAGTTGCAACAAAAGACCAAAGATTAATGCTGTTTCAACATTGCCATTTCTTGTTTCACAAGAAACTTCATATTCTCCTCTTCAATGGCAGGTTCTTGGACTTAAGCCTGCTGCAGGCTCCATTGATGACTTGGATCTTGAGCTTAGGCTTGGTTCAGTTCTTCCAAAGGTGAAGTAATGGAAGGAATGTTCTGAAATGAATTAATCATCAGTCTAACTTTTGATCTTTTATCTTTAATTCCCTTTATGTCATCTTTTTTTGGTATTGATCACTGGAAAAAACAGGCAAAGAGGCCTATTATTGTGCAGATAATGAAACTAATGATATAAAAAAAAGCTTATTTTCCAATCTGTTGTAGATAGATAGTACATATTAGAATCTCAGTTTCTCAGCTTTTCTTTTTATCTGTTTTGAGTATACCTTCTAGTTCCCATATCTCAAAATCTTCATGATTTGATAAAATCTTTCAGGTGTACTTTCAGAATCATTAATATAATTAAGCAATGAACTAATAAAACATCATATAGTTTCATGCATGTTAAAGAAGATAAATCTTTAACTTGTTTCATTCAAGGCCCTTTTCAGTTTTTTACTTTTTTTTTCAGGTTTTCAAGGTTTTTGATAAAAATCCATCAGTTTAAATGCCTCCATGCAGGGTGAAAAAAACAAGTTTTTGTTTTAAGGATAAAAGGAAAATTAACCCTATAATTCCCTTTTTTACACTATGAACACTGTTGTTAACTTTAAAAAATAGGGGAAAATAAAAGACAAAAAGAGAGAAAGATAGTTTGATTGATGAATTTGACTGTGGGGGTCTTAAAGTTGTGAAAGAAACTCTGACAGTAATTCTCTCAAAGTCACTTCTATAGCTATAGGGGGGAACATATCACAACAGTAACTCTTTTTAATTACCCTTTTGTGTTAATTAATATGCATCAAACCCAAGATTTTGATTTCATTTTTTTAACAGTTCTTAATCCTCCAATAATTCAGAAAACTTCTCTTTTCTTCTCTTCCATTCTCTTCTCATAATCTCCAAAAAAGTCCAAAATCTTACACCTAACACAGAGGAATCAAATTGAACAATAAGTTAATTATACACTTCAAAACTATATACTAAAATATAATTAAAATCATGCTTTAAAGGATAAAAACAAACCAAATTTTCACTTAATCTGTCAGTTCTCAACAACCAAACCTAGCTAGCAGTAAAGAAAAACAAAAAAAAAATGTTATAGCTTATTAGCCCAACTCTTGTGATGGATCATCCAGAATACACGGCGAGGTCTCAGAGTGGATTTTAGTTGTTTTTTTCAACGTTTAACTTTATAAGGAAAATTGATGAAACATCACTGTTGACTTAGTAATGGAGTTTTGCAGAGAAAATGGATAAAAAAAGAACTAATGCATTGCTGTGTATTGCAGGGAATTTATGTGTACTAACATCACCCCAACCAAAATTTCCTATTTTAGATGGTTTTTGGGCTGTTTTTTGGAACTGGGGTTTCTTTGTTTTCTTCAAAGGTTTTTTGTAAGACAGAAGAAGAAAAACAGAAGGAAAGTGAAGTTTGGGATTTACTTAGGTTTCCATTGGAAATGCCTGGTTTTATCTGGTTTAGTGCAAATATGTAGCAGAGATGCACATGGATGGGTGGGATGTTAGGTCTGTTTTCATGTTGTTTTCAGAAGATTTATGGGAATTTGGCAATAGGGAATGAGGATATATTCTGAGTACTTTGAAAAGGATTTCCTTGTTTTAGCTGTGTGCCTTGGCAATTGAGAAGCTGGATCTTGGGACAGCAAGTTCTTTAATTTATTGTCTTTAGGATTAGATGGTTGCTTGAGACATAATAATCTGATTATTACAATTATTCTAACCTAGGAAAGGTTGCTTGAAAATTCAAAGGGAATCACATGTTTTTGTCATAGACATTTTTGGTAGCCTATCAAGACAAGTTGGTGATAGCTAGAGTATTAAATTAAACTATGAACATGAACATATAATAAAAGATGAACTTTGTATGTATTTGTAATTAGTTTATTCTTTTTTCACATTCTCAAGTGTGCTTAAAACACTCTATTATTGTTTCATAATCTGGTGGTTTAGGTGGTGTTACTCCACTTTCGATATCCAAATCGGATTAAAGAATAGTAGTGCAAGAAATGACCGATTTATGAATATTTGACTCAATGAATGAAATATGGATCTCTGATTATCAGTATGATAATCATGAATATCAGTATGATAAATAAATTATTATCAGAGAAGGTTAATGATTATCATTATCATGATTTTATATATGCACATACATATACATGTACATATATACACATTTATCAATATTGGATGACTTTGAATGTTTTTAAGTAAGTGATGGTAGTGATAAGAAGCACTGTATTTATCAGCCAGGCAAGTTTGATTAACCAAAGGATCTGATTAGTCTAAAGCTCAGCTTAGCCAATAAGCCCAATGTATAGCTAAATCCAGTTGAAAATAGGCTGAAGTTTAATTATGAGTCCAAAAAACCAGCCCAAGCCAATTGTAAACTCAAAGTTAGGGGTGTCCACGGTTGGGGTCGGGTTTTTCGGGTCGGTCTCAATGCAGAACCGAGGGAACCGAAGCATTATTATTGAAACTGAGAACCGATCCGAGATATGTTGCGACCGACATGGAACCGACTAGGTCAGTTCCGTCGAGTTCTCGGGCGGGTCGGTCATAAACGGGTCAACAGTTATAAACAATAAAAACAGCAATTGTAATTTGTGAATATTCATCAGACATTCATCAATCATCAATATGTCAACCTGTATCATTTACACATTTACAAAAAGAAGCAGCCAGCTGGAATTTTTCCTCTATACAATTCGGATTAGCCATTTGTACTTGATTTCTTAAATGAAATCTTAAACTACTACTAAGCTAAATTCTATGTCTAATCTAACTATGGCCTTTCTAATTCTCTATCAGCTGCACAAAATAATACTTACACAAAATATTTGGCCTGCAATCTCAAAAAACATATGCAGGCAACATCATCTCTATTACCGAAAGTAGTAGCAAAAAGAATGAGTACTTAGTAGTTAGTACTAACAAAATTATGTACTTGAAACTTTAGGGCAGCAACTTCAAACTTCAAAGTTCACAACTTCATCACATGTGAGGACAGGGATGACGGGGCAGCTTTGATTGCCCTTTTTTCCGCTTGTTCGATGCAGCTTCAGTTTGAGGAGGATCAAGGGATGACGGGGCAGCAATGTCAGTGGAGGAAGACTTTTCACTTCCTACAAAACAGCAAAACAAGAGTATACATACTGATCAGAAATTGTCATGGAAAAGAAATTCAGATTAAGTATACATAATTACATACCATATACATACACTATACATACCAACTACATATATATACAGAGATCAAGGGTAAAACAGTAAAACAGGAACTTCAAAGGAACATTAAGTGTGTGTGTATATATATATATATATATATATTTCAGATTTCAGAAGATTAAGTAAAAACAGGAACTTCAAACAAAATCAGCAGACAGCAAGCAAAAACAGAAACTGTATAAGGAATATTAAAACAAGAAACTCAATGATTCAACTTAAAAAAGGAACAGAAACTAAAAAACCAAAAACAGAAACTCAATGACTCAACTTAAAACAGGAACTTCAAAGGAAGTAAGGAACATTAAGGAACATTAACTCATTAAGTATATATTATATATATTTCAGAATATGCTAAAAACAATTCAGCCAAAAACACTAAAACAGGAACTAAAAACTGAAAACAGGAACTTCTGCCAAAAACTGAAAACAGGAACATTAAGTATATGTATATAAAGTGAAAACAGGAAACTAAAAAGTAAACAATTTAGCCAAAAACAAAAACAGGAACTTCAAAGTTCAAACAAACTCAGCAGCCAGCAGCAAATCAATTATCCAATTCCAGAATCAAGTATATATATATATATATATATATTTCAGAACATTAAGTTGTTAAGGGTCAAAATTGGGATGATTCAAAGCCCACAAAAACCCACCAAGCATACTTAAGGTTTGATCATCTATCCCCCCAAATTTATATCTCTTATATTCCTAATGGCATTTCTCTCTCCCCAAAGTCCTCAAGCACAAGGGCATCAATACTAAAGTCCCTAAACACAGAGGCACCTATACTAAAGTTCCTAAACACATATAACATAAGAGCAATTTTCTTCTCTATATGACAAAGGTCCCTAAATATTTAATGGGCCTTGTCAAATATTTCATTATTTACATATGGCTAAAACCCATATCACATCCATACCATATTGGGGGCTTGTCTTCCTCCAAGTCCACTTTTCGGCCCAACAAAACAGGCCCAAAACGTTGGGGCCTTGCCAACTAATCACACAACCAAATGCATGAAGACAAAGGCACAAAACTCAATTCCCTGCTGCAGCATGTCAGTTTCCTGCTGAGGAAAGCATCTAAGGTCTAAGGGCTACTGTGGACCAAGCCCACAGCGGGAAACTCATTGGGAGATGTGGCTTGGAAGGCAAAAGAGGAAGGAAGCTCCTCCGATTACCTCCTTGAAAGGAGCAACTATGCTTGGAAGTTGTTCCTTAACACAAATGGGGTAATCGGCATGTTGCAGAGAGTGGAATCAAAAACAAAGCATGTTTTGACTTTGGGAGGAACCTCGACAAACTCCAATTGAAGAGTAGCCATCGACGATGGCGACACATGAACACAAAAACCAGGGGCTGATTTCAAGACTAAAAGAAGGCCTTGTTAGCTTCCTCAAATCGGAAGATTCTCCACCTTGGACCTAAAGCCTAATTGCTGCATCAATCGAAGACAAAGCTTCCGACCGAACAAGAGGCGAGCTATAAAAATGGGCAATTAACGGCAAAAATGGCACCAGAATTTCCATACGAATCATCACTACTCTCACATCAAGAATCATCACCATCTTCATCAAAAAGCTCTCAAGAACCCTAATCGTTCACAACACAACAAGAAATCAGTCTCAATCTCTCCAAATTAGTGTTTCCTCCATTGTCATAGCTTTGAGTTTTGATTCCATTGCTCTCAATGTTTCCTTCTTCTTTCTCCCAAATCTCACACCCAATCTATTTCCCACAGTCCTGAATTAAAAAAGAAGCTCTTTGATTCATTTTACTTCAAAGCAATACGTTTTTGGTGTTCCTGTTCATCTTCCTCAGTTTCCTCTCTGTTATAACGTATTTCCTGCGGCGGGAAGTGTTCTTTAGGCAGCATTCTATATTTTTCTCAAATCTTGGTCTCAACATTTATTATAACCCGATATCTCTTCTGGGATATTTTGGCCTGGGTTCGAACTCAATAGAGAGCCGACCCAGGCCTTCCTATCACACAAAAAGGCTCCCACATAAGTCATTAAGCAAAAAACAGGAATTTCAAACATAACCAGCAGCAAATCAATTCTCTCTAATCCATATCCATGTATATATATGGAAGATATTCAAATAATCAAATTCAAGTCAAACAAATTTTATATATTGATTTGCTGCTCATGTGTTCATTTTTGAGTCAGTACTTTCATGTCATTGTTGAATATAATTATACTGCTCTATTTATTTACTTAACCCTAAACTGAAATCAAAGAGGATACCGAATCAGTTTAGTGGCTGACAGAACAGAAGGATCACCAAGCTTTTTAAAAAGAAGATTAGATGAATCAAAGTTTTTGTTACTTATAGTGGAAAGGAGTACAAAGTTTACAACGAATTCTTTTACATTATCTTCATCACATCTCATCTATCCCAACCCAAACTTTTAACAGTGGAATGACCGAATGAGAAAACAAAAAGAAACTAACAGAGATGTAATGAATTAGCAGGAGAGGAAGCGAAAGCAAATAAACCCAGTCAAAATCACTGACAAGAGCTTAAGAAATTATAATCACTATGAAGATACCAACATCACACAATCAAATCATTCAAAATTTCAAATGAGAAGAACTGAAGAAGGTTTACCTAAATTACCTTCATTTACAGTGTTGTCGGCGTCGGGGTTCACCATGTCGGCGTCGGGGTTCACCAATTCCTCGGGTTTAAGTTGAAATTTAGGAGAATTGAAAAGATTGGGGATTGGATTGGGAATTAACAGATTAGGGTTACGTTAGGGTTCAAAGAGCAGCAAAGAGGAGAAAACCTAAAAACGAAAAAAGAAAAACCCAAAAACGCGAGTACCGACCTCTGACTGTCTGTCGGTAGACTCGCCGGCGTCAATTTACGGTGAGAAGTGGAGTTCGGCGGTGGCGGATTTAGAGGATGAGAGGAGAAAGAGAAGAAGCGTCGACTGTCAAGGGATTAGGTGAGAGAAAATGTTTAGAATTATGTTTAGTTAATTTTTTTAGGGCATATATATTTTCAGTATAAAATATATAATAATCTATATAATTATATAATATATATATATATATATAAAATCATATAATCGGGTTCTTGGTCCGGGTCGGTTCCAGAATTTTGGAACCGACTCTAAACCAAGAACCCGAAACTCTATTCGGTTAAAACCGAAATACCCGAATAACCCGTTTAACCCGACCCAAATGACCCAAAACCGAATAAATTTCTCGGTTCTTTCGGTTCGGTTCGGGTTTGGACACCCCTACTCAAAGTGAACCAATTGACACAGATAGATAAGACTATCAAATCAATTATCTTTTTGGGCCTTAGAGACCTAAAGTTGGTTCTACTTAACTTTAAAAAAAAAAACCTTTAAAAACTCGATGGACAAAGGATAATGAAAGTTTTTTTGGTAACCGAGTTGTCTATTTGTTAGGGATCGAATCTTAGCAACTGCAATTAAGAGTTCAACATTCTACCAAATTAGTATTCTATCATTAGATTGACCGATGGCAATAAAATGATACTTAGGTGCAATTTTGAAGGGAAAATCACAAAATTCCAAAAGAGCTCACATAAAAAAAGAAATTAATTACCTTGTATTTTCGTATCTATATCTTGCCCTTTTTGCCTTCAAATTATAGATTTTCTCACACTTTTCTTGTTGTTTTTCTTTTATTAGTAAAAATAATATAAGAAAATGGAATAAAAGAATAAACTATCTATATCTATACTATATATAAAAGTACGAGTTTTGTAAAACTTTTGAATCGACCATTATACCCTTATTTTTCAAATATATTTCTTAAATGCCATTGTTAGTTTTACTCAACTAAAGACTCTATTTTTATTTAATTAAATCTAATTCTTTATAACTATTTTATTTTTACCATTTTACTATTTTAATTAAAAAAACTTAGATATATTAGAATTTTTAATTAAATCTAATCTCTTTATAACTATTTTATTTTTACCATTTTTACTATTTTAATTACATAACCTACCAAGGAGACATAACAAAAATAGTAAAATTAACCTTCATTTTTCGTCAAAAAAAAAGTTTTGGGAACAAGGACAATTATATCATTTCTAAGGTTTTGTTTTTTATTTTATTATTGACAAGTTAACTCTGTAGGGGTCGGGATATCTGATATATCTTAGTATAAGGTGAATCTCTTTCAACAATATTTTTTTTTCATTCATATGATCGAGTTGGAGTCTCGATTAAGGAAAACAAGTGACGAACCACTTAAAACAAGTAACTGTTGGCTAAGGTTGAAAGTAAACCCTAAATATAGTTTTGGACAATTAAGGATATTTTTTTTTCATTGAATTTGTTAAACTTACAAATCATCCATCAATGAACAGAATTTATAAAATGCCGAATTTGGATATTTTTCTCAACAAATCCAAGCCTTGAATGCAAAGAAATTGTAATTCAATGTTGCGCATGGTTTATTATCTTCTATACTAATTATAATGCCAAAACATGAGTTTGTCTCACGAGTTGACTCGGGAGACAAACTCAGTTCTTTAAAAATTCAAAATAAAATAAAAACTACCCATTTTAGATAAAAACTACCCACTATAGAAAAAATACAATATTTAAATTTATTTATATCATTTTAAAGAAACTACCTATAAAAAAACTGTCATAAATCACTCACGTAGTGAGTGCACTATGTCTTGTAACATATATGTGAGTTAGTTGTTTAGGGTTAACATATGACAATATTGTTAAGAAGCCTTTCATTCTACCGGATGACATGAATCCGCAATAGAGGAACTTATTAGAAAGTTCCCTGCATTATAGGAGTAAATTTGAAACTTTCTTTCTTAATTATACCTCGTATTGAGGAACTGCATATTTAGTTAAGGAATTATGCTCTGTTGTATTAGGAAAATTCCACACAACAAGAAAAATTGAACGAACGAAAACCGCACTAGATTAGTTAAGGAGTTAGTTAATGTTAAATTGTCTTCTTTTATCTCTTTGTTAGTTAAATCAAATCAACACTATTTTTTTTGTCAAAAAAAAAAAACAGGAACACCTGAAAATTCAGAATGAATACTAATCCAGAGTCATCATCATCAAAGAAAAATGGATTCGTGGAGTCATTGTTTGAACGAATGGTTGTGAGCGTTGTTACGTTCGTGATATCAGTAACGCTTTGCAAATTATGGTATGAGCACCGAGAGCAGCTTCTCCAAAAGCTTGTCCATGATGAGGAATATAGAGCATATGTGAAGCAGAAGATGAACGAAATCTGGCAAATTTCACTCTTTTTCACCACTTCTTTTTTACTCAAAGGATACATTCGGCCTGCTGACAAGCGAAAAGGTTCAGCCCGATTACAATACAATTACGCCCTTAACGTGGGATTTGCGATAGCTATAGGATTTTCGCTTATAGTAATCTCCGAAGCAATTTACATTCAAGGATACATTGGGTTAGTCACAAGAACCATTTTGCTCTTTCTATTTTTCTGGTATTTTGCCGAGATTAGGATGATGCAAAAGTGCTGTGAGTTTATCCATACTCCATGTATACACGAGGGAACTATTATGGACTTTCGTCATAATAATGATAGGGAATTTCCTATTACTGGTAGATATAGAGTTGTTGATATCCACCTCAAAGGCACTGGAGGAGTAATTTGTGTGGATGAGAACAATGGTCAGATTGTTGATATCCCAGCACTAGTTCTCTTCGTGCATGGTTAGGAGGTTCAATAGATGAATATGTCTAAAAAAGAAGGTAGGTCTACGTTTTGTTTTTGCCATTGATTAATCCTGTTCCTACAGCTAAATGGCAACGCTTTTTTTTTTTTTGGTTTATGTTTAAAGGCCCTATCCTTTCGTTTGAATTTGTTTTTGATGAGCTTTGGTAATTCCTGTTTTTTACTATTGGAAAAAATTGTCTTTTGCAACCTATGACATAGGTCCCAAAAAGTTCAAAAAACGTTGTAAAAAGTCTATACCGACGTTTGTAACCTATGTCACAATTCTGTGTGTTGTATTGCGAAACTTTTATTAAAAAAAATGTCGCTACCCATTGTTTCCGACATGAGAATTATACAAGCAAATTATGTTCATCAAATAATGCTTCTATGAACTCCAAAATTGATGATAAAAATCATAAGTAATTCTTTAGCAACCTATATATATATTATATAATAATAATAATATAATGTTGACTGTTTCCTTGTCATTCTTCATTTCAATATTGGTTTCTCTTATGAACAAATTGACGAATCTAGTCTAGTATTACAACAACAAGACAAATTGTAGCTATAGGACTTTCATTAAGCTTATAAGTTTTTATAAGTTATAAGCAGTGATGGATGTGATAAGCAGTGTATGTAATTATCAGCCAGGCAAGTTTGATTAACCAAAGCATATGATTAGTCTAAAGCTTTGCTGAGCCCATAAGCACAAATGTATAGCTAAAGCCAATCGAAAATGGGCTGAAGTTTAATTATGAGTCCAAAAATCCAGCCCAAGCCAATTGTAAACTTAAAGTGACCCAATTGACACAGATAGATAGGCTATCAATCAATTATCTTTTTGGGCCTTAGAAGGACCTAAAGCTAGCTCAACTTAACTCAAAAAAAAATCTATAAAATTCTTAATTTGGTAACATGAATGTACCAACAGATCCAGCTTCTCCCATTTTTGTCGGGTTTTTTGCTGATTTTAAGCTGCTCTCAAGCTGCTCTCCGTTGTCAATTACAGGGTAAGGTTAGGTTGTAATTTTCTTGGTCAGCTTGGTTTTTCCCTAAGATCAGGTGCTGATTCATCAGGGCAGCTGTTGATTTGTGGGTGTTTCTGTGTTTGATCAGAGGCACCTGTCGATTCATCTTCTAGCGGTGGATTTTCTATCATTCTTCATCCCCTTCTTCTTGCCTAAATGGATTGGCATATAAATTTCTTCCACCGTTTGCAGTGCTCATGCAATCCAAAATTCTCTCTGTTTCCATTTTCTGCAGTTCTCCCCTATTTTATTGTTTATTCTGTTCTCTGCTTTCTTTCTCTGTAATATGCTTTCTTTTTGGCGTATATACTTTAGGTTTGATTAATTCTTTGGTTGATTTCTTCTTTTTCCCCACCGCTTCAGTTTCTGTTCCCCCTTTGTGCTCCCCAAACAAATATCAGATTCCCCAGCGCCGGCAAGCTCGGACCAAAGCCGACGCCTTGAGGTGAGAATTTTGTTTGATTTTAATGGGTTTCTAATTTTATATCATCCTTTTTTAATGATTTTGTTTTGAATTGTTCAATGGTTTTGTCTATTTGATTTAATGTTTTCTGTTGGATGGATTCCTGTTTTTGTTGTTGCAATTCTGTTGTGATCAGTTTGCTCCCATCGAGTTGTTGATTATGTGTTTATATTTTCGTCTTTGCTCTCTCTGCTTCTTCTAATCTTCTTAACTGCAATATTCATTTCTGGAAATACCATTTTCTTCCTCTAGGTGAAAGAAATTTGATTATCATCTTCTTCAAATCAAATATTGTAGCCTAATGCATTTTCCCTATTTTTGTATACTTTCTTCTCTACTATATGTTATTACTAACTTTCGTTGCTTTGCAACTTTTCCATGGTGTTGACTATCTTTTTTTGCTTTTTTGGCTTTCACGAGTGTCAATTGGTGCAAACAAAGCACCCAGTTGCAGTTATCCAGTCCACATCAAGGGTTTACAGAATAAGCAAAAAAAAATGATATTGTAAAACTAAAGAAAATGATACCATCAATTTTCTTAAATTGTTTTGTATAGCTTCCTCAGATCATTTTCTGGCTGCAGGAAATGGAGGAAAGAGCATTTATGGATCCAAGTTTGAAGATGAGAGCTTATCCTGTAAGTTGTGCTGTAATGATGCAACAAATATGAGCTTTGCATTTTTCTTCAAAAGTTTCTGGAGTTTATATTGCCATTGTGTCTCTTTATGTTAGGCGATATCTGTAATAAGTTGTTAGTGTGGTACTGATATTTTGAGATTTTTATGTTTAGTGAAGCATGTTTGACCTAGAGTACTAAGCATGGCAAATGCAGTTCCTGAATTTCCTAATTCACTTCCTTTCAAGCTTGAAACTGGGCAAGCTTCTATAACACTGATGCTAATGTACTTAAATTTTCTAGCTAGATTCAAAATGGTGTCATCATTTGTGTCTCAGATACATAGGAGTGGGAGATGCAGAATTTTTCTACTATTTTGTTGAATCAGAAAGTAATCCAGCTGAGGATCCTCTCATGCTCCTTCCATCTTGCAAATAAGGCATATCTTTGTTTCCCATGCAAGAGGAGTAGGAAGCATGATGAGCTACTAGCAAGCAACCTTTAACTTGGCAGGAATGTTTCTTATCTGCTTCTTATGCTTTTGTTTCCTTCATTGCCCTGGTATGCTTCTTTCTTCCATTCCTTTTCACTCACCTGCATATTTGGCGACTGCTAAGTACAAGAAAGCATAGTCTATGGATGCCACGGAGGTTAACATTGATGATATAGAAAGTAAGCTTCTATAATTTCAAGAGTTGAGTCGCTTTACACTGTGCACAATGAGGTGTTGATATTTAAATGTTTGAGAATTGCAGAGGCCTATGTGCATGAATTCATATAAAAATTCCTGTTGAATGATGTTAAACGTGTATTTAAACTTCATTTGACTTCAAAAGACATATATAAAGAGTAGAATAAAAATCCCCATATTCTGATATACTTCTCCAGCTTTCAGCTTTATTTTAACCCTTCTGTTGAGCTAAAGTTGAGGTGCTGATATTTAAATGTTTGAGAATTGCAGAGACCTATGTGCATGAATTCATATAAAAATTCCTGTTGAATGATGTTAAACATGTATTTAAACTTCATTTGACTTCAAAAGAGAAATATAAAGAGTAGAATAAAAATCCCCATATTCTGATATACTTCTCCAGCTTTCAGCTTTATTTTAACCCTTCTGTTGAGCTAAAGTTAATCTTATAATTTTATACCGTAAATGTAATGAATTTAATTAAGTATGAATCTTTTCAGTTAATTCCATGTGGATATGACTTCACACTTCTTGGTGTAGATAGAGGTCCAGCAGCTTTATGAAGGTAGGTTAAAAAAAAAAATTAGAGGTTCCAAGTATTATATACTGCTGATTCCAAGAACATGTAAGTAACTGTTAAACAAACCTGTCTATTGACATTGGAATCACATATTGTTTTAGATTAGAAGCTGCCATATATAAGTGTTTTCCCCGTGGTTTCCTCTTTCTTCAATTTTAATTTTTCTCCTCTAATTTTAAATTTTGAACAGGAGAAGTAGAGAAAGGACTTGGAAGCAGGGGAGCTTGATTTAAAGTGCCCACTTTCTTTCAAGTAATTATCCTCTGTAGATTAAAACTTTGTAATTATTGGTAGCTTATTTTTTTCTTTTAATAAGATTGTGCATTTCATGTGGCTGAAATTTAGCTCATATGCATGGTTAATTTAGAGTTAAATCTTTGTATATCTAGAGGGAAGCTTCTGAATTGGAAGTGGAAGCTAAAAAGGAGGTTGAAGAACGTGACAAATTGGACGGATGTGAAATACTAATTCCTCTCCCTGAGAGACCCTTTTTTTGCAGGACAAAGTTTGGTGAGCAGCTTCTTTGGAGTCTTGCAGCAGCAATTCAAAGAAGTTGCCATGTTTTCCACTACAAAAGGTAAGCCCTGTTGTGTTCAGCAATGCATTAATTCAAATAGTTTTTTTTTTCTTACTTATTGCCAACAATTGTTTGAGTATTGATCATAACTTTTTTTTTTTGTTAACACATGTTGATGGGGAACCTGATACTCAAAATTTTATGGAATTTGATGATGTAAAATATCAGCACTTTCACAGAGGTTATTTCGGTTAGTTTCATCCTTGATGCTACGCAATGCTAGGCAAAAGACATTTTTTTGGTTGTGTTATTATAAAACCTACTGGTGAAATAAGTCTAACTCATGATAGAGCATTAATCCTGAATGAATTTTCATGTCTCTTTTTTGTTGCGTAGCAGCTTTAACATATATTGATATACATCTAGACATCTTTGACAAGCCAGAAACATGTTTAGATGCACTTTAATGCAGTTTCAAAGAGCACTTTAATGCAGCTTCAAAGTTAGTAGATCTCCATTGTTTTACTGTTTTCATCTCTAATTTTCAATCAGAAAGCTATGAAGTTACTTGGTTTAATTTCTTGCAGATTCTTCTCTTTGCTTACATTACTGCTTATTATGTTGTTCATTTTGGGAAAGGCCTCAGCATCAGCAGGGGAAACAGAGCTGAAACCAAGGTACATTTTTTCAGGGAAAAATTTCCTGGAAACTGTTTCCATTACTGTTTGGATTCCAATAAATTTTTTTTTAAAAAGAAAAGAAAAAGGTTTTGCTGGTATTTGTGATGGGTAGGCTTGATTTGGTATTGCAGATGAGGAAGTTTGTCATGGAGGCAGGCTGGGTGCCTAAAAAGCTTGGTACTTTTACATGGCTTTGTTTCTTATATTGTTTACTCCCTCTTTCTCTCAACTTAGTACTCATTGTGTATATTGTCTGTCCAGATGTCTACATAGATGCTCCTGATATCATAGATATCAGGCACATGCGTAGCAAAGGCCTTCAACCTGGAGAGGAACTGTTGCCAAAGTCTGGTATGTTAATTAATCGGTTCCATTAGGATAATTTGTTTTAAGTGAATTTGAACTTCTCTATCAGAATTTATTACGGTAAAGGGATAAATGACGTTGGGTGACGGTCTATCTAATAATAAATGATAACCTTGATTGAGAGTTTGATGTGAAGGAGAAGTATTGATTTGTAAAATTTCTTCTGGGCACCTATTTTTTGTACTGTATAGGTCCTGGGGGTGAAGCAGAATCAAGTCAGCCTGTGGCCAATGAAGAAATTGTCACCCAGCTTGTCTCAATGGGTTTTAACCAGCTTCATTGTCAGAAAGCTGCCATAAATACTTTTAATGCAGGTGTGGAAGAGGCAATGAACTGGTTACTTTCACACATGGATGATGCAGGTATTTTAGAATTCAGCATTATCACTATAATCTTGAATCTCTATGCTAGGATCTGCTTTCAGAGCTGTGACAGGGGCGTATATTACCTGCATCAGATCATAATCATTAATTATCTTGCATCCTTTAACAGTCTCATTGTTACCTATCATATTAAGGTTTGATAACATGGAGTTTATGTTACAGCTTCACTAGATGTATATATGTGTATTTTCAGATTGTTTGCAGCATTGAATTGACCCTTGCTTCAATCATTTTTATGATTTCAATGTTTCAGAGGTTATAATCTAAAAGCTGTGAGCATCTTAATTACATTATATCGATTTCTTTATTACCAGCTGAAGTCTGCAATTTTTTTATCTCATTGGGTTCCTTTATTTGCACCAGGAATGAAGAAAAACATGTATCTAAAGACATCATTGCAGAGCTTTTTAAGACTCACCATGGTACATATATAGTAAGTGATGTTTTTTCCTATCTACTACACGTCTTGAGAGAGTACCAAGAAGGTAATAGATCTGGATTAATAGAAGGAAGAACAAAACATCGAGAAAGAAAATAGAGGACGTTACTTGGTGGTTCTCCATTATCAGCAGATATGAATATAGCTAATACGCTCCTCGCCTTATTCCCGTGTTTTCAAAGTGTTTTTTTGCCAATTTCATTGCTGAATTAAATTTGTTATTGTTATTCCTTCCTAAAACTCATTAGAAACAAGTGGAGAGATGAAGGAATTGATGGAAGGAAAAGACATTTATCCATGGCAGAATATGTTCAAGAGAACTTTGTTTTATGTACTTGCCTTGAATGCATTGTTGCTGAGAATGTTCTAGGAAATTAACACCAGAAAATGAAATTTACTTCTAACAATGATCATCCCGTGCGCGCAGCAGAGCGCGCACAGGCCAAAATCTAGTAATAATAATTTGCACGGACAATAGGGTAATGATATTTTTTTGGTACCTGAGTTGTCTGCTTGTTAGGATCGAACCTTAGTAACTGAAATTAATAATTCAATATTCTACGACTAAGTCAAATATCTAATGGGAGGAAAATGATTCTTAGGTGCAATTTTGAAGGAAAATCACAAAATTCCTAAAGAGCTCACATTCAAAAAAAAAAAAAGCAATTAATTACCTTGTATTTGCCTATCTATGTATATCTTGCCCTTTTTGCCTTCAAATTATAGATTTTCTCACACTTTTCTATTATTTTTGTTTTTCTTTTATTAGTAAAATAATATCAGAAAATGGAATAAAAGTATATAAACTATAAATAAAAAAGTTGGTAAGGATCCCAAAATAAAAATTACCAAAAGTGTTCTAATCAGTCACAAGACGACAACGTTTTCGAAATTTAAAATAAGTTACAAAAAGTTCAACTTACGTGGCTCTGAGAAGATTAGCATCATAGCAAGCAGCCGGAGTCAGAGACCAAAACTCCAGTCTCCATAAAACACTTGCAATAGAGAAACAAAAAAAAAAAAGGAAGAGAAAGATTAACCAGAAAAATCCATGGCGGAGACAGACAGCAGCTCCAAAATTAAAACTTCAAGATGGTCTCTCCAAGGAACGACTGCCCTTGTTACTGGTGGCACTAGAGGAATTGGGTTGGCTTCTTTCTCAGTTTCTCCAATCATTTTTTGTTTCAATTCCTTTTGTTTTTCCAAAAATTTTAAATGGTCAAGTTTTAATTTTGGATAAAACCCAAAGTTCAAAATTGCATTTTTTGATAAGTTTTTAACGTTTTTGGTTTTGGTTGTTGCTTGTTCTTTCTAGGCATGCAATAGTGGAGGAACTGGCAGGGCTTGGGGCAGCTGTTTATACATGTTCAAGAAATGAAGCTGAGTTGGGAAAGTGTTTGAAGGAATGGGAAGGTAAGGGTTTTGTGGTTAAGGGGTCAGTTTGTGATGCTTCTGATAAAGACCAGAGACAAAAGCTGATGGAGAATGTTGGTTCTGTTTTCAATGGAAAGCTTAACATTCTTGTAAGTGTCTTTTCCCATTGTGTATATGCCTTGTCTTAGAAACATTTATACAAATACTTTTGTGTGTGTACGTGTGTGTTTTCTTGATTTATGTTAATGATTTTCTTGATTATGTCATCACTTGAAGTTAGAGTTTACTTGAATCATATGCTTAATTGTTAATGTCTAGGGAGAATTTGAGTAAGCCAGTATTTTTGTTGTATTGATTGATTATTATAGGAGTACATTTCAATCACTTAAATTGTAGTCCACTCTTAGCCCTTAGGCGATATGATGATTATGTTCCCAAACATGAGAAATCTATTTAATCATGTGTTGGTATTTCTTAATTATCTTCATTTTGAAGACTAGACATTGTGTTGCATTAGTTGAATTCCTTCTGGAATAACTAGCCAAAATATATAGAATATGGTCAAAATTGCATGGCCTTCTAGTTACTGTAATTACTTAATCTGCATTCTAAAATCTAAACAATTAAGTAAACAGAACATTTGGAATTCTCTATATAGGTTTGATTACAGACTTATAAAACCACTTTCCAGAAAGGTTTACATGAAGTGTCATGTTTTTACATTGTAAGATTCCAATGCGGATGAAGAAAAAACAGGCAAAATGGAATTTTACATAATGAAATGTTTGTATTAATGACAATACCACTATATGGCTCCAATCTGGAATTTAGATATACTACTGAAGAGATTTGATAGAATTTAGAAAGCTTAAGAAATATTCCTCTGCAGAAAGAGTAAAGGGATAAGCAACTATACTTGTGAACTCAGATAGCCTTGTGGCATACTGTCGAATCCACTACAGCCAATGATTTTTTTTTTCTCGCTTATGATATTTCCAGAAAGTACCGGCGAAAATTAAAAAGGAGTGATCGGTGGTCCATTTTCTCTCCCCAATCCCTCCTATAGATAGTACTTTTTCTTTCTCTTTATTATCCACTTCCAAGTTTTGATGCATTCATTATCTGGTATGATATGTATACTCTTTTGTGTTCAGGTCAATAATGTGGGGACAAATATCAGGAAGCCAACAACTGAGTACACTGCTGAAGAATATTCGAAACTCATGACAACTAACTATGAATCCGTATACCATCTGTGCCAACTTGCCCATCCTCTTCTGAAAGCATCTGGAGCAGGAAGCATAGTGTTCATTTCCTCTGTTGCAGGTCTGCTGCATATAGGTAGTGGATCCATTTATGGACCTACTAAAGGTAAGTACACTAATTATTTGGTGCATGACCAAGGATACCCTCTCCCAACCGCTCCTTTTATTCATCTTCCCTCTTTGGCTACCTCAACTTTCTATTTTTGATGGGTAAAATCAGTTTATAAGCATTTTGTCCTGTATTTCTTGTCAGCTGCTATTAATCAACTTACAAAAAATCTGGCTTGCGAGTGGGCAAAAGATAATATCCGAACAAACTCTGTTGCACCCTGGTATATCAGAACCTCACTCGTAGAACATGTAAGACTTCTAATTCCTTATTATTGTTTTATATATAGATGGCCCCCCCCCCCCCCCCCCTTTCTCTTTCTTTCTCCCTAAGGATGGGAAGCCTACACCTTATGTTTATTTATATATACAGGGGATTTCCATCTAGGTTGACTTTTAAGAAGTAGATTTTCATTACTTTAGGGGATCTCTAATTATATATGTTTGATATCAAAATTGGTACTCTACTAACCCGGCCCCTTTCCTTTTATATCATGGAAAGTTTGTTGTATGGCATCAAATAGCATATCAGCAAAAAAATCTAAGTAAAATGAGCATATTTGTTACCTGCACAGCTATGGTGGGTCTTCCTCTCACATATGCTCATCATAATTTTTAAGTCACTGAAGCTTCATTTCCGAAGTTTTGATAGTACTTTTTGTTTTAATTGTCAGCTGCCTTGGAGGTGGGGTTCAGGTCTTTTATGATAGACAATAATAATTTGGCTTTGGGTCCAACGAAACAAATAGTAATGAGGCTTTAATGCTCAATCACAATGACTTTTCTGTGTAATTTCTCTTGCTTTGGAGAATTGAAATCCTTTAGACCCCACTTTAGAGTGCTCTGCCTTTATAAGTTAGCATCCCATCCCACTAGTCTATTCTTAATAATGGCATCAAATGAATGTTAATTTTTCCAAATTATTAATGTTTATTTCCTGTGGTTCCTCTAAACCATGTAATTATGCAAAAGATGACTTCACCTATGCTAAATTCCTTTTTCCTTCTTTTATTCAGTGGCTAGTAAGCAACAATCATATCTGACCAAATCTTTCATGTAAAGAACTTTAAGATTGGTGAAATCATAAGATTACAAAATATCTTCCATAGAATTTTGCAAAAAAGAACTTCAACACTTTCTAGTTAAGGGATCGCCTGATTGTTTGGTATTAGGATTGATATTTTTGCATGTCAGCTAGATTTTTATTTCTCAGATACATTTCTAAAGTATCAACCGTGAAATGACAGACTGACAGATAATGCTTCATTCTTTCTTTGTCCTGCAGTTGCTTGAAAGAAAAGAATTCTTTGATAAAATAATTTCTCGAACCCCACTTGAACGTGTTGGAGAACCAGAAGAAGTGTCATCCATAGTAGGATTCCTTTGCCTCCCTGCTTCTTCTTACATCACTGGACAGATTATCTCTGTTGATGGAGGATTTACAGCCAACGGCTTTAATCCAGGCATTAGACTCGATTAAACAACAATAACCGGCCTTCTAATCTTATTATTCAGCATGGAACTTCCCGAATTTACCAATAAGACATTAGAATATTCTCTGTTCTTAACTTCTTATATATGCTTTAATATAATTGTTGACTGTTTCCTTGTCATTCTTCATTTCACTGGTTTCTCTTATCTGTTAGCATTGAAAGATGCAAGTTTTCATATTACACCATGACCACCAGGCTTGCATACAGGCACAAAGTAGTTTTCTGACCTGCCATTGCCGATTTTCTGCACTTATGGCGCGAACTAAAGGCTGACAAATTACGAGTCAGATTTAGGGTTATGAGAATTTAGAACTTTTAGGTTTGGACATGGAGACTAGCCTGGTGTCATTGATTCTCATGCTTCTTGTGCTAAGGGAATTGGTTTTGGAATCATAGAACACAATCACAACAAAAATCTATTATTACAACAAGAAGACAAATCGTAGGGAAAGGTGGCGAAAAACCAAGGGAAGAGGAAGCAACATGGAACGAGAGAAGCATGGAGACAACAGATCTTGGAAGCAAACCAGCAATGTAAAAAGTGGCATCTGCGCCTGGGTTCCCGGAAACCATGCAAGGAACACTGCCAAATCCAAACATGTTACCCACAGAAACACTGGAAAAGGAAGAACACAAATTTTAAAAAAAAAAAAAAAGTGTATAATGCATGCACCAAAATCAGATTCAGAATAGACCTTTATTAATGAGTAGTTTTGAGAGATTTGAACATTATTTCAATAACCTATCAAGGAGACATAACAAAAGTAGTATAAGCTTCATTTTTGGTCAATAAGAGTTTAGGGAACGTGGACAACTATATCATTTCTAAGGGTTTTTTTTTTCATATATATTTACAAGTTAACTTTTTACAAGTCTGGATAGCTAAGTATAAAGGTAAATCTCCTAACAATGATTTTTGTTTTTTCATTCACAATCAAGTTTTGATTAAGAAGAACAATTAATGAATCACTTGAATCAATCAACTATTTATCGATTACCGATTATGTTGTTGAAGATGAAAGTAATTTTGAAAAATTGCGAATTTTTTTCATTGAATTTGTTAAGACTTACTTACAAATCATCCATCAATGAATCAGAAATTATGAAAGGTCGAATTTGGGTATCTTTCTCAAAGTATCCCAGCCTTAATTTAATGCAAAAAGTTCTAATTCAATGTTACCCATGATTTATTATAACATGTTGTACACTTGTGATTTCCGTGACCAAAATTTGAAACCTGATAATTTACACGTAAACAAAAGACACTTGTTTATTCGAAATTGATCGAGGTGTTGGTAACTTGGAATTCTAACATTAAGAAATGTTCAAATCCATTTTACTCCACGATGATGATCCTTGTTCAAGCAATCTTCCCAACTTGGTAGTCTCAAATATCTAGAAAATTTGAGCCATAAATTTTTAGTATTTTAATTTGATATACGTACTGATATCAGATAAGAACATTTTTACAAGAAGTATGTAATTATTTTATTAATAAATTGGGAAAAACTATGTAACAGAATAATAACAGGAAAGCCACGAATATAAACTTTATACAAGTATACAATGCATCATACTTCAGCAGTCTTCACCCTAAAAATATATATAATTAATGTATTTTTGCAGTTGCAAGTTGCAAAATCCCGGAAAACCTCAAATAAAGATAAAAATATCTCTGACTGTTCTTCTTTTTGATTCAACCAAATTTTCCCAAGAAACAAACAGCTGTGAAACTCACGCCTTGCCTGCTGTCCACCCTCTCTACACGCACTCAATCAACCCACTTTGCTCATTAAAATCTTCTCGTTAGGGTTACATGCACCTAAGATAAAGAAGAAAATAATTTAAAAGAAAAATGATGGCGGAAGTTAGATTCTAGCTAGAAGTGAAAGCATTTATATTGTGAATTATTGATATTGAATTACTAGACAAAATTTCTATCTTGAGCACTCTCTTCACTTAATTTTGTTCACAATTTTCTTTAGAATGTACATATGAGATTATCTGAATTCGACTTGACCCTTTTCTTGAATGGTCTTATAGGTGATCATTTAACATTTATGATTATAGATCAATGATCTTTTTTATATTATATATAATAATTCTTAATTCATTTTCCAAATTCATACATAATTAGTATACTTTTACGGTTGCATTAGATTTAAACTAATTTGAATGATCTCAATCAATAACATTTTGTCAAGTTAAAGAATTATTATAAATCTAAATTTAACCTTAAGTTTAGCCCTTGATTTCACAAAGAATGATTTAAAAGATATATAATCTGGGATTTATAACAATATGGTTGTATTAAAGTTGTACTAATTGTAGCATAATTTACGAAATATTAATGGTTGAGATAGATGACTTGATATGAGTTATCTCTTTAATAATTTTTATTGAAGCCGCGATGATAGATGATTAGTGATCAAATTTTGACTATTGAAACTAACAATCCAACATTTTACCATTCAAACTCAATATTTAATAACGCATTAGTTACACGTATACCTCCATAGTAGTAGTATTTTATCTTTAAAAGATGTTTACCATGTACGACATGAATTTTTTTTCTTAATTTATGAATTTTATGAATAAATAAAATTTTATTGAAATAATTCTCTTTATTTAATTAAAAAATTGAATCAGATGGTAAATAAAGAAACTGCTAATGTAAGCAGTATTATTTACTACTATGTGATTTATAAAAACTATTCACAAAAATTAAATAAAACTACTAATAATCCCAAAATAGAATTTCTGAATTTCAGTAAGAAAAAAAAGACAACTTCACTAGAGAAAAGAAAAGAAAAAAAGGAAATTCGAAAGGGAAGATTAAGGTTAGGTTACTGAAAACATTTTAAAGTGATAGAGTAATGTGGTTTCTCAGTCACGTGTCACTGCCCTTCTGTGGCGTCACCTCATGCTTCACAGCTGAAGCCTTCTACGTGGCAAGTTTTTACTTGTTGAAATCCTGTTCGTTGATCCCCACCTTTTTATATTTTTTCTTTTTCTTTAACATGGTCTACGACTCTAGGCCCCGGGTCTACCCTCCACGTTTCTCCTAGCATATTAAAATACTTAAAACATGATTCAACTACATACCTACACGTGTCTTTTAGGGTTTTCCACGTGATTATGAATTAGCTGAGGTCCTTTTCTGCAATTTTCTATATTTTCTTAGATGGGATTGCAAAATTACTACTATATTATATAATATATATTCGTAGACAATGTTTGAATAATAATATGATGATATTATTGCTTCTCTCTCTATTATGATCTATCTATCTATCTATTAACTCTATTTGCAAACATTTTTTTAAAAATTGAGTAATAGCATGGTTTTTGTCTCTATTCTCTAAATTAATTCCTATTTAGGATTTGTAGTAATTTAGTGTCCAACATGTGAAAGAATTGATCAATATACATGCTCAATGTACCTTGATTCTTGAATTTATATTCAAATTCAATTGTATGTGTGTTTTGTCTAATATTATGTTAATATATTTATTAATTTGTTATGCATACCAATAAGGGAAAGACATTAGATTAGAAGTGATACTTAACAGTTAACTAGTTTACGAGTGATCTATCATGTATAAGTTTAAACTCTCAATGAGATTCATCTAAATAAATAAATCATTTGAAATTTTAACTAATTAATATTATAATAAATTAAGATCTAGACTGTCAAATGGTTGATATAAACACTTCAAATTTATCCTAAACAGTTATCCTAAACAGTTTTAATCACTCAAAAGAGAATCTTCATATAAGTCATTTGTATGTTTCCTCAAAAGTTATTTGTTATCTACTAAAAATATTTATTATTTGAAGAGAATTGATAAAAGTAAAACGTTTTATACTGCTCATTTGTTAGTCTACACTATAAGTTTAAATTGAAAGTCATTGTAATTTTTTATTTTTTAATTTTTTAAGAATGTACACTTAAACATATTGATATAAAATCCATAAATTTAATCACAATAAATTATAGTAGTATAATAATAAGTAGGATAAACTATTATAGTTAAAAGAGGGGGTGGTGGGGTGGGGGGAGGGATGTGATTGTGAGATTTGGAAAAAGCCTAGGGGAAAGAGTGAGAAATTAGGTACGTGTTCAAATTGCAAACAAGGACGGCAGATTACAAAATTATTAATTCCAAGGCCAAAGGGCAAAGAGAAGAAATGCCCGAAACGTGGCTAATAGGAAGGCGCGATCAACGATGGCGGGGCGGGTGGGGGGAAAGGTTTGGGGGAGACGGGTTGGCGCAGCTTTGGATCCACGTCAGCCACGGACACGTGTCGAAAGTTGAGGATAACGAAGCCTCAGATATTCTGCAAGGCGTCAATCGACCTTGACATGTGGTCCCACACGTGTCCTAATTTCCCTCTGTTACGTAGACGCTTTCATTGCACAACTGGGAGGGAGCTTTAGTTTTTAAAAGACAGAAGACAACCTATTTTAGATTAATTATTCCCCTAATCGCAACCTCGAGCGTTAACCTCACGCTCCCCACCACAGCTTAATTGTATTAATTACTAGTATCATTAAAAATATAAATGAATATTAAATGGGAGATATGTATCCATTTCTTCCTTCCTTCATATAATGGATTTGGCTTTTCATTGTAAAAAAGCTTGTGGAGCCATTTTGTTGAAATGATTTATTTATTAATTATATATTATTATTAGTATTGTTATCATTTTTAGTAATCTCACTTTTCATTATCAAAAAAAATATGAAAATGACTTGTTTTACTTTTATGTAACAAGTAAAACACATGAGTTATTGTTAGTTAAATAAAACATGACATAAATTCTACTTATACTAACTTAAAATGTTACAAACTACTCCTTACACACTTATTCTACTTATACAAGAAGGTCGTGATTACCTTCTTGTATTCTCTTAATGCCAAACAAAATGAAAATATATATGCTCACCATGTAAGCTTAAGAATTTGAATTACTAATCAATTTGTCATATAGTCCTTTGCATTTCAAAATTTCATATAAGACAAAAATAAGTACTTAAAAAAAGATATTTGATATCTCTTAAGGTCTATCTAATTATGATTTGATGTTGAAAAGTCTAAGAAACACATTATGAATATAATTGTTTATTTATTTATTCAACATTGAATTAATTAAAAATAATAAAAGTATAGTAGATAAATAATTTGAATAAACAAAAACTTATAAATCGTGATTAACATCACTCTCTGAAAAAGCGTGTGGAGAGGCGAATCCAGCATAGAATCTCGTATCCCACGATCCTGCCACGTGGTGATATCTTCCGAACAGTTTCTTTTTAAGAAAATTTTTAAAATTTCTCTGAAAAAAAAATTAAAAAAGAAAAGTAATTGAAAAAGCGAGTAACAAGAAACAAGAACGGCAAAGCGGGGTCGTCTCGTTGCCCAGGACCACATGCGTGTCAGAAAAGGAAGGTCCTTTCAACTACTCGTGTTTTTCAATGATTGGTCCACGTATCCCACCTCCTAAATCAAAAGCCGCACACACGTGTCCTTACTCAAACGGATCTTGATACATTTGGACGGTCGTGATTACCTTCTTGTATTCAGTAAATTGACGTCACAACCAACTGTACGTGTCGGGTCTACCATTGCCCGGGACGGTGACGGGCAGCTTGCCCGTACTTAGTTGTGGCCCCCAAGTGAAAATTTTTGAGCTTTTCAGCTTTCTCCTCTCTCACTACAAAAACTTCCTTCCCACCCATTTCAATGGGTCCTTTCATTTCAGTCTTGAAAAGAAAAAAAGATCTCTTCTTCTGCTCAAAACACTTTCATTTCAATTTCTCTCTCTTTTTTTTTGGAATTTTTTTTGGTTCTTCTAATTTAGCGAAGGAAGCTAAATACTAATTATTGCTTTGTAAATCTAATCAAATGGCTGGAATTTGCTGTGGAGTTGTGGGGGAAAGTGAAGCGGCAGCTCCGGTGGAACCAACATCAAGAGCTTCTCGCCGCCGGAGAATGGAGCTTCGTCCTTTTAAGGTAGTAGCCGATGCCGCCGTTCAACCGCCGTTGGAAAACAGCCGGAAAAGGCAGAAGCTTGATCTTGGAGTTGGACTTGATCTCTTCCGCCCGGCTTCTTCTCGGGACTGTGATAACGCAGTTCAAAACTCGGAAACTGTGAATATTAAGCTTAGAAAAGATCACCAGGAAGCTAATGAAGGTGTAAATTCTAATGAAACAGTAAAAAAATTAGGGACGGAAAATTCCGTAGTAGAAGAAAAAGAGTGTCCAAAGTTTGGTATGACTTCCGTGTGTGGAAGGCGACGAGATATGGAAGATGCCGTTTCGATTCACCCTTCGTTTTGTAAAGAAAGCTCTCGAGTTCAAATTTCGTCGGATATTCACTTTTTCGGCGTCTTCGACGGCCATGGCTGCTCTCATGTACTAAAACTCTCCTTACTGACTAAAAATTTCATAACTTTTAATGAACTGGTTTTTCAGTTATAACTAACTCTGTTTTTGCTTTTTCTTTGCTTTTTCTCTTAAAGGTTGCCATGAATTGTAGAGATCGATTTCATGAGATAGTGAAAGAAGAAATTGAAGCTTACGGAGGAGAAACGGCGGTGGATTGGAAGCGGACGATGGAGAAAAGCTTTGAGAGGATGGATAAGGAAGTTCAAGTATGGACTTTAGACGCCGTTGAGAATTCGACTTGTCGATGCGAACTTCAAACTCCACAGTGCGACGCTGTTGGATCCACCGCCGTGGTTGCTATTGTGACACCGGATAAGATCATCGTCGGGAACTGCGGCGACTCCCGCGCTGTCCTTTGCCGAAACGGCGTCGCTCTTCCTCTCTCCGAAGATCACAAGGTGAGAAATATAAAAGATTCCACTTCTATTTTGATTTCACGCGCTTCATTCAAATTGGGAATTATTAGAATTATTTTTACTTATTTATTTATTTTTATATATATAAATTCAGCCGGATCGACCCGATGAATTGGAACGGATCGAAGAAGCTGGTGGCCGGGTAATTTACTGGGATGGACCCCGAGTTCTGGGCGTTCTAGCCATGTCTAGGGCAATTGGTAAGTTGAAAAAAAAAATATTTTTTTCTTTTTTAAATTTTTAAAATTTAATTTAAAATAAAAATTGTGTATCTAATTTTTATTCCTTTTTTAGGTGATAATTATTTAAAACCATTTGTGATACCGGAGCCCGAGGTGACGATAACGGAGAGAAATGGGGATGAGGAGTGTTTGATATTGGCTAGTGACGGTTTATGGGATGTCGTGACAAATGACACTGCATGTGGGGTGGCGCGTATGTGTTTACGTGCTCAAAGGCCACCATCACCGCCAGGGTCACCGGACAGTGACGCGGCAGTGAAAGGTGGCGCAGCCGAGAGTTCCGATAAGGCTTGTTGGGATGCTTCCATTTTGTTAACAAAGTTGGCCTTAGCCAGGCATAGTGCAGATAATGTTAGCGTCGTCGTCGTTGATTTGAAGAAAAATCAGCATCTATAGTTAACAAAATAGTACTAGGATTATGATTATAGTTAACTAATATTAACTTCAAAAAAAAACCAAGTGAAAAAAAAAATACAGCAAGTTTTTTTTTTCTTTTTTGGAAATTGTAAGATGTAGAGTTTTCAATTTTCCTTCTTGATCTTGAGATTGGAGGAAAAGAAAAGAAAATATCAATTTTATCAATTTTATATGGGTTCAATTTCTTTCTTTCATTGATTATTACCATTTTATATATTAACTTAAACTCCCAAATTGTTTATTTTCCTTTTTTATTATTTGTTTGTGATGATTCATACTCTTTTGTTGAGTTTATTCCTTAAAATTTTCTTTGCATTGTTGTGATTTAAATCCAAATCTTAATAAATTACATGAATTAAAATACAATTCTGCCAAAGGGAGGGTGATAAAAGAGATTAGAAAAAGCAATTTAGGATTACCAAAGTGTGATGATAAGGAATTTGTTACATTTTTATTCCATGTCAAAATATTTTGGTAAATAAATTACAAGGCTGAAATTGAAAACCAAAAGTACCAGCTAATTTTTTAAATTATCAATAAGAAAGTTTCTTTTTTTGAAGGAAATAAGAAAGTTAAATAATATATATTCTAAGTTTGTACTGAAGATCAAATAAACTAAATAACAAAAAGAAGATCATTTAAACTATCTTTTGATTAGTGTTGAATGTCATTCAATAAAGCAAGGTAAGAATATGGAGTCCACCATGTTTGACCATATTATGCTTTAATTAACTTAATTTAATCATAGGTTGACTTAATAATAATAATAGAAGTTTAATGTAAGCCGTTGCAAAAACTTTGTTTGTGACCACCATTCTTCTTCTTCTTCTTCTTCTTCTTCTTCTTCTTTTTTTTAGGAAAACAAAACAATTTTAATTCATGAAAACGAAAGTGCATACTCAAAACGAAGTTTTCAAATTATCGTCCTCCTTTGCTTGTAAATACATTGTCAAAACATTGCAATTCATCATTCGTGCGCAAAGGATTGGATCTTAAATAGAGACCTGAATTTTTACCTTGAACCCTGTTGATGCCTCTCTATTACGTCCATCACTCTATCGCTTTTGTTTTCGCTTGTTTTGTTAAATAAGGAACTTTCAATAGTGAAAAGAAAGTGATTGATTCGAAAAGCAGATTTCACGAGAAAGACAAGTAATATAATTTCACCGTCCATAAGAGAAGGTTTACCATCATTAGGTCTATTGTAAAGATTCAGATTAAAAAAAATTGACTAATTCAACAAAAACAAACTCCAAACCAAACAGACTCGAAAACAAACTACAAATTTGTAGAAGTCTTTAAATTATGTAAAGAAGTCTTTTTTTTAATGTAAAAAAAACACTTCTTTTCCATCCTAATTTACATAATAATCATAGAGTTCAGGTAAAAAGTCTTTAAGTTCAGTTTTGAAGATTAAAATTACTGGTGTACATTGAACTTACATTGAACTTATTAAGTGTTAATAATTAATTCGAGACTAATTACTCTAAATGATCTAGCATTAATTTAGTCAAAATAATTACTTAGTGACCTTCAGACCTATAATTTTTTTTAGTTAGAATTTAATTATTTTACATTGAACTTAATGTCAAATATTTAAGGCTAATTACTCGAATTGATCCTTAACATTTGAGTCATTGTTCAAATACTGATTTAATGTTTCAATTTGGTCAAATTAAGAGGGTTTCTAATGAGATTTAATTTAATAAGAAACTAGTATACTTGTTAACCCTTTATTGAGTAAAGTCATAGTAATAATTATATCTCTATTTTGCCAAATTAAAAAATTCAATGCATTAATCAACATTTGTTTACTCAAATAAATGGAACTTATATCCTTTAAATAAAGTTCTGATTTCAAGTTTCGTGAATGGATAAAATATAAAGAGATTTTTTGTAGATAGAGTCCATAGATGCCTAATATAGTTACTACTACAAGATAAGAGGTTTTTTTTTTGATAATACAAATTAAGATAATGAACATATATCAAATTTAAAATAATCAAATGTTGGGACCAAATAAACCAAATAAGCTTTTGGACTTGGAAACATTAAATGTTGTTGAAGAAACTAAAAGGCAAAGAGAAACATAATAAAATACCCACCAAAAAAAGAAAAGCAAAGGGTCAACTTGATTGATGATTAATAACTTAGAATGGATATGCATAGAGTAAGTAATAACCCTTTGCAATGATTCGACCCCAAAAAAGGAAGAACAATAAAACAAAATAAAATAATCCTTTGCAATGCTTGAGAGGACAAATTTATATTCATAGGGTTCCTCTCCACCTTTCCTAATTTTCATTTGATTCTTCTATTTTTTTTTTCTTATTTTTCAATTTTACTTTGACAAAATAATTGATAATTGTGGGGGGCTTACAAGGGATAATCCAATGTGGTTAAAACACGTGGACTTTGGTCTGGTTGATGGGGCTTAAGGCATCGCCATCTTCATTGCTGGCGTAGATTTGGTTTAGATTTGATGTTGATGCCAATATGGCATTTGCCGTGGGACTGTCCCTCTCTTTCTATCTCTCTCTCTATCCCTTTCTTTTTACGGGAACCCTCCTTTTATTATTGCAAAAAAGTAAAAAAAAAAATCATTTTAGTTTTTGTTTGGCTTTAGAAAT
>AWWV01014036.1:0-68556 GCA_001974805.1 Corchorus capsularis | reverse complement strand
AATCCCTAACTAATTAATATCCTAAATTTAGGGACTTACCCTGTAAACCTCATCTAGTGAAACTTGGGGCTAAACCTGGCGCTAAATTAATGTTTAAATTTTAGGAAAAAATCTGATTTGTCAAAATTTTATTGATTGTAACCATGGATGACGTGACGGACCCAGTCCATCCAATAATTTGTCCCCAAAGTTGGTTTCAATATTATGAACTTTTTTTTTCGTCACATTATTTGTCCATGTCAATGCCATGTGGATAAAAGATGCTCAATCAGAGTCTCGTAACTATTAACATAATGGTGATGATGATAATGTTGAAATTAGAACCTTGAATAGACTATGGAGATATATATAGATAGACATATATAGATCAAGGGTTAATTGCTCAAAATGGGGACGAAATGGCTTGATTCGGTCTAACATTTTTAATTTGATCCATTGAGAGAGGTAAAGCTTGCAAAATCAAATCATTAGGATTAGGAGTCTTTCGTTATATTTTCACGATACATGTGTTACACATTGGAGTAAAACGTGCAAAGTTTTATATATGTGACGCATGATTTTTAAAAATTAGTATAAGTTTTATCATGATAAACTCATTCCACACTCTCTCATCGAGATGTTCGACATTATGACAGGTTTACTCTCACCGTTCAACACTCTCTTATGAAGCACATTCTTAACAATCGATACAGCCACACACTTTTGACATTTACTGCATTGATGCAAAGTACACTCTCTCAAAAGGTAAACCGCTCGTTTAATCACTTTATGACTGTCTTCACACCGGTAGGGGCGGATCTTGACATGCAAATTTGAGGGGTTTAATATAAATTGTTCTATGTATAATTAAATTAAATTAACTTTAGGGGGCCAAATTGAAATTTTTAAGATATACTTGCTTATATAGAGACAATTTACCAATGGGGTTTCAAATTTTTTGGAGACCATGGCCCCCTCAATACTCTTCAAGGATCCACCCCTGCATACCGGAGACAATTGTTGAGCACCATAAAGTTCGGCTCAAGCTTCAATAGCCACCAAGAAGCCCATCAAGGTCCAAGGCCTCATATATAAAGTATATAACCAAAGGTATGGCTCATTCATTCTCCTAAGCTCTCATCATTCTATAAACTTTTCAATTATTATCTTACACACAGAGGACATCTACTGACTTGACTATTAAAAGAAGTCTCTTTGGAGCACAGCTGGAGATCTCTCCTCTCACGATTCTCTTTTTTGCAGGCCATTTAAAGCGAAGTTGGATAGCGAACAATTTGACATCAACAAAGTCTAAATCCGAAAAATCTAAAGTAAGAAAAAACGAAGTTGGAAGCTTTCGGATCATATTTCATCTATCCAAAAACGGAGTTTCTAAAGTCCACCGATTAAAATTGGAAAATTGAATCTCTTTAAAATAGCACTAATTTCAACCCTTTAATCTTGGTTATGGAATTTTAAAATGTCATCAATGAAACTAATTTCTTTTTCTATCCACCCTTTAGAAAAATGTTGATAAATTACAGTATATGAACTTTAAAAAAAAAATTGTGGTTGCAATAGCTATGCCTCGCACATGGCATGTACCACGGGAAAGACTTATCATTGGTCGGCCACTTAGGATTAGCTTTTTTAATCTTACGTAGTTATAATTAACATATGTTGATTAAAATTAATAAAGAAGGATCTCCCAATTTGCATTAGAAGTTGATGTTGATATTATATGAAAGACAAATATAATCTATTTGATAAAAACTATAGATGCAATTTGCAAGGAAAAAAAGTGTCATCTTATGAGTTATATGACTATCTATCTTTTATTCTTTTTACTATCATGATATAGTAAGGTAAAGGGACTAGGGATCAAAAGTGACAACATATTTGTTTAATCTCATTGAACCGGTAAAATTAAGCAAAATAATCAAAATTTTAATCTAAATTTGTTTGTTTTTTTTAATCTTCTCTTTGTTCTTTGTCAAAAGGAAAGACCATGATTCTTTTCTATATATTTAAAGATTAAAGATTATTAGAATTTGAACCCTTAACACTAAAATGCGGTGATTCCTAGGGTTGGCAGCGGTGCGGATAACCGCGAAATTTTCACTATTCAAAACCGAAATCGTTTAACTATCCATTATCCAAATCCGCTTAAAAACCGCTTAAAATTTTAAACCTAATAACCAAAACCGCACCGAAACCGTTTAACAATATCCAAATCCGCACCGCAAAACCATTTATTAAGCGGATATCCGTATAAAAACCGAATCCGAATCCAAAACCGCCAAATTAGCCAAATTTTATGTTTTAAACGGATTTTATACGGTTTTTATGCAGATATCCGCTATCCAAAACCACTAGTAGATTATAATCGGTTTTTTTGCGGATATCCGCTATCCAAGACCCTAAAACCGAAACCACTCCAAAACCGCAACGGATAGTGCTTCGACTATCCAAAACCGCTCCATAACCGTTTAGTAAACGGTTTCGGATTTTAAACGGATCGGATATCCGCAAAAAACCGCACCACTGCCATCCCCAGTGATTCCTTTGATAAAACGAGTCAATAAAGAAACTCACGGAATCGGATTTTTTTTTCCTTAGATAAAGAAATGGATTAGCATTGTTTTACTTTTTGCTGATTTCAGCTTTAGATTCTTCATTACCCTATAAGTTTCCTTGATGATCCCTGCCAAACAGTCTTTCTGATGAAGCATATATAAAGAAGAAAAAAAAATGTTTTAATTCTGCTAAATAGGCATGGGGATGTATATGTACAAAGCAAAAGAAAGGTGGAATAAAATCAGAATTATTTGGATAAAAGCATGAACAAAATTCTAGAGATAATTGGAAAGGATGTTTATTAGATTTTCATAAAGGCAAAATTTTGATGAAAATTTTAGTGGGTTATAATATATGCTGAAAATGACTAGGAATCATTTAGGGTTTGGTTCTATTTGTGCCATAGAAACATATATTATACTGCTGCATGAATTATTGTGGGAATATGCACACGCTTTCATTCAATAAACCAAAAACAATTCCACAGTATCAGATTCCTGCAAAATATGGAAATTTCACCAGGAATTTCCACTCTCCCAACCATGTTTCTATCATCGAATTCTGCAATCAAAAGAAATTAAAACCATTTGTGTTTAAATTTTACTTGTTAATTGTTATTATGGGATAATAATGATGAACATCAGAACAATGCTTTAAATAGAACAGAAAGAGTCCTCAAGGGGTGAACTAGAAGAGTCTGCAAATACATAAACTTTCCTGAATCTTTTATTAGACCAAATAGCAGGATTTTGCTAAGTTTCTGAGAGAAAATTTTGGAGCTAGGCAGGACAAGCATTTTATTTCAAAGAATAGTAAAAATGTATTAACACAAAGCAATTTCTTATATATAAGCCTAGAATGGATAAGCCCAATATTGTAAAACTGAAATTGAAATGGATAAGCCCAATAAGCCCAAAAATTTGCCCTCTTAAATGGATAAGCCCAATAAGCCCAAGCAATTTCTTTGTTTTGTGATTGACATTTTGGAAGTTTAGGCTAATTTGTCACTTTTTTACAAGTTCAGTGGTTAAAATGTTTTTTTTTTTTGGCACCAGTGGTTAAAATGTTTATTAAGCCGTTTTACAACACAAGAAAGAACAAGTTGTTCTTTTTCCTTATTCTTTTGTAGTCAATAGGCAGAATATAAGCACAATATTTTTCATTTGCCATTTGCCTAAGTTTAGATTACAAAATGTCTTATAACTTATAAGCCATTATAAAACTGAAATTGACTCAACAAGCAGAATATAAACACTATATTTTGGCAAGCTGAAAGCCTTCAATTCCATGAAAAGACCAACTTTTCAACCAATATATAAGCTGATCAATGATCATCATATTGGAGTGAATAGGGCAGAGCTCAATTAGGATGTGATTAATTAATGTTTCCTAATTGAGCTTAACTTGCTAAAGTAATTGTATGAAAATATGTTTTCATATGCAAATAAGGTTCTTCATGTTGATATTTGAATCCCAAAACTCACATTTGTTTATCTTTTAAAGTCATTGTAAAATCCAATTTGGCAAAGTTTAATTAGGAAATGCTAATCACTTTCATTTATTTTATTGAATATTGTTGATGCCAAATGGCATTGTGACCAAACTTCGAGAATAAAGAAGCTCCAAGTAGCCTGTAAGAAAAAGATCCAAAAAAGGAGGACCTCGAGTGTGTGAGGGGACCTTTTTCGACGGTAAAGTCAGTAGAGTCATGTGTGTGTAGTAAGAGAGTTTTTTTTTTGGCCAAGTGTAGTAAGAGAGTTGAAGAGTAAGCAATAATCTAATCATATGAGTCATGATAATACCTTGGCATTTACCTTATAATATAAGAGGCCATAGACTTAGATGGGCCTGAGTCATATTGGGCCTTTGGCCTGATTCTACAGTGGTCAACAAATATCTACTTACAATTTAAAAATTAAATTAAAATAAAAAAATTTCGTTTCCCACCCGGTATCCAAAGTTTTGCTCTGATTAATCCGGATTTGACCCGGATCATGCACCTGAGTTTGGTGGGCAAGCCTGCCAACAGGGGCGGCTGCATAAGTAAGGACTCGAACTTAAGACCTGCTTAAGTTAAAATAAGTCACTTATCATTTGATCCAACCATGTTGGTGAAATAAAAATTAGTATTAGTAAATCATTGAAAGCAACAACGAACAACCCAATAAGGCCAAAGCCCATGAAAAGCTTTTTAAACCGAACTCTTCTATTATCACAAAAAAGTTGAAGCCCTTGATCCAATTATCAGAATCAATCACCTGTATAAAAGATCCAAAAAAGCAAAAATATTTTTTTTTATCTCTCAATCTTCTCTTTTTTCCTACTCAGCAAAGCACTAATATTGACTTTTGACTCTTTTCTGAAACATCAGATTATTCCTCAGTCTCTTGCGATCACTCTCTCTTCCAAAGTCTGAAAGTCCCAATCATCGTTCTTTAATTTCAAAAGGTAAAAGGAAAAAAAAAACCCAAAGAAAAAGAAGGTTTTTTGTTTTGTTTTAATTTTTAAAGCTAACCCCTTGCTTAAGGAAACCAAACCCAAAGACCAAAGGAAACCATCTTTTGTTTCTGTGTGCAAGGGTTAATCGTACTGTATATACAAAGTTCTTATCTTTAATAGTAACAAAAAAAAAAAAAAAACTAATAGTCATAGTTTCTTTTTGTTTATATTTTATTGAAGGCAATGTGGATATTTTTATTGGGTTTTGTCTTTTGTAATTGGCTGATAATTACCTGTGCAGCTTATTCAAATCTGAAGGAGGAAAAAAATTCAGTCAAAAAAACGCAAAACCCCAAGATTATGAGAGTAAAAATAAGTTGATTTTCATTATTTTTAGGGTAAGTTCTCTACTCTTCTTTTAATTCTTATTTGTGCCTTTGAAGTGTTTGTTTAAATGCCTGTGGGTTAATTCTATCTCTATTCTACTTAAAGGATTTTGATTTTTATTGGATGGGTTTGATCAAAACTTCCTTTCTGTTGTGAAGTTTTTATTTTTTTTTATTTTTTTATTTTTTTATGTACTACAAGTGACATTTATTTATGTTGTGTGCATTATTATATCTTGAATTTTTCTATACAATGTCATAATTAAGTCAAGAAAGGCGTCCTTTCTTTTTCCTGAAAATATTGTTTTTGATGAGATGACTTAGATACATATATATGGTCTTTAGTCATGTGAATAAACTCTAACATTATTCTTCTGAGGGCCTGCTTTTAATGTTTCAATTATAAGAGTTTTCTGAGAAAAAAAAAGGCAAACTGAGTTATCTTTTTCTGTTGTTAGCTTGTTATTTAGCAAAGAAAGATGAATTCGTTTAGTCAAGTGGAGTCAACTCTCAAAGAAATTCTTGACGTTATCAAGCCCTTGCGAGAAGATTGGGTTACAAGGTTTAAGATCATCGATGAATTGCGTGAAGTTGTTCAATCTATGGAAAGTTTAAGAGGTAAGTTTGTTATGTTATTTAATAGAGAATATCTATAGTTTGCCTACACTCGCAATGGAAGAAATATTATCCTGGAGGAAAAATCAGCTTCCTGATGATTATTTGGATAATTTCTTACCCTTTTGATCTGAAAGTGGACTTTTATTTGTGGCTTAAACAAGGTCTTTTTGTCCAAAGTAGTTGTTTGGCATTCTCCCCTAATGATAGAACCTGCAGGCCATAATCAATTCAGCTTAGAAGCACCAGATTTTAGCTTTGGAGTAGAAAGACACACCTTATATATAGTTACCTTAAATTTCTGTTAGTATGGCATGTATATACACTATTAGGAAAAGGAATGTCCAGCAGTTCCCCCATGACTTATCTTTCACGTAGGGAGAAAAGAAATTGTCTGGCCTCTTGAAAAGATACATGATATAAACAAGGCATTTATTTTGTTTGTTTTGTTTTCATTTGGTATATTCTGAAGTTCTAGCTGATTGTTGTAATCAATGTTTTGGATGGTTGAAGAGTTCTGTACTTAACTATATCTATATTCTTTACAAAACTGGTGGAAACAGGTGCAACTGTGGAGCCATTTGGATCCTTTGTGTCTAATCTCTTCACACGGTCAGGAGACTTGGATATTTCTATTGAATTACCGTATGGTTCCTTTGTCTCATCTGCTGCAAAGAAGCGGAAACTGAGTCTACTTGGTGAAATACTGAGAGCTTTACGACAGACAGGTGATTTAGTATAATTTTAATGCTTATAATATGTTCTTGTTAAAATGTAATGGCTTTTGTTGATCTCATGTCTTCCTTGAACATCCATTTTGTGCATAAGAGGGAAGCAAAGAAAGAAGGTTTCGGGTGGCTGTACGTTGCTATTTTTTATGTTAGATACAATGCCGTTTATTTATGAGGATAAATGTATCTGCAGGTAGATGGCAGAGGTTACAATTTATTCCCCATGCAAGAGTTCCCATTTTGAAAATTGAGAGCAAATGGCAGAACATCTCTTGTGATATTTCAATTGATAATCTGCAGGGCCAAATAAAGTCCAAATTCATGTTTTGGCTCAATGAAATCGATGGGCGCTTTCGTGAGATGGTTTTACTTGTAAGTGGTAATTCTTATGACAAGCAACACTACCTATTGAGAGGACAATATTTCTCATTCTCCTCATGCTGTGCAGGTCAAGGAATGGGCCAAGGCTCATGGTATTAACAATCCAAAGACTGGGACATTCAACTCATATTCCCTCAGTTTACTGGTTATCTTCCATTTTCAGGTAGGCCTTTTAATTGTTTCTTGCATCAATCATGGGAAAAGTTGTAGAAAGATGTGATTGTTTTATACATCAAAGGCGGTTTGTGTTTGCTTGCTTATAGCAGTCATAATAAGTAAATAACTTTCCATTGCATTTGCGTACCTTACCATTCTAATAAATTTAGTTGCTTTGTGCAAGCATACTGTTAAGCATCTTTGTACAATGTTTCCCTTATTTGGATTCTGACAATAGAGGGTTATAGAAACTTCTCAATGTCTTCTTATACGCAATTGTGTTTCTTGGTTTTACCCACTGGTCTGTAGGCCATATATCTTTTATTCATTTTCCAATCATGCCTTTCCTATTTCTTGCAGACGTGTGTACCTGCAATTTTTCCTCCTTTAAAAGATATATATCCAGGAAATGTTGTTGATGATCTTACAGGTATTTATTCTTTAGTTGTAGCTGAGCAGGAAAGAATGGCATAAACTGAGATGGTTCTCTAAAAGTTATATTTGGTTGTGTTGTTACGTGTTGTTTCAGTATAGCCTATATAGTGAAGGTTTGCTTCTCCTATAATTAGATCTTGGTATTTTTGAGCACAGGCTGGTTAAATGTATGTTCTGGTGTGAAATTTTGAGCAGGAAATTTATGTAAAAGAACTATATATTCATATTATTTTATTAATGGAAAAACAAATTTTGAATATACACACAAATATGTTTACAGGCATGTTTGTCATAATTATTTTTCTTAAATGCAGGAGTCAGAGCTGATGCAGAGAGACGAATTGCAGAAGTATGTTCTTCTAATATTGCCAGATTTAAATCAGGCAGACTTCTAAATCGAAGTTCTTTGGCTGAGTTGTTCATTTCCTTCATTGCAAAGGTATTGGTTCTTGTTATGTTCATCTATTTTGCCTGTTGATGCCATAGGTCAAGATACTCCTTAACATTCGTGATAAATCTCTGTTCAGTTCTCAGACATAGATTCGAAAGCCTCAGTGATGGGGATCTGCCCGTTTAGGGGACAGTGGGATTATATAACAAGCAATACCAGATGGTTACCCCAGACTTATGCAATATTTGTAAAACTCTCTCCCTCTAGTATATTGCTCAATGCTTCATGGCTTTGACACTGACAAGAATAACAACTCTATGTTTATATAGATTGAGGATCCTTTTGAACAGCCAGTAAATGCTGCTAGGGCTGTCAGTCAGAAACAACTGATAACGATATCTGATACATTTGAGACTACTCGGCGTTTGCTTATTTCAGCCAATCTGACACAAAGCACTCTCATCGATGCATTAGTTGGGCCACAAACATCCCAATTTTTAGTAAAACAGCCAGTCAGTTACTCGAGATACAATGGGACTCGGAGGCGTTTTCAAGAAGCACGTCCACCAGGATCACAGGCTGGCCCTTCACCTTCGGAAATGCAGCCATACCATTACAGGAACGGAAGGCCCTCAACCTCACAAGTGCAGCCTCAAGCTCAGAAGATGATGTTCTCAACTTCACAAATGCAGAATCAAACTCAGAATATGCCTTCATCCTCAAAAGTCCAACCTCAATTTCAGAAAGTAAGGCCGGCGTCGACACCCTCTGCCTCACAAGCGCAACCTCAGTTTCAGAAAGTGAGGGCGGAAAGTTATCCCGGCAATTTTGCCACTCAAAGGCCAGTTCAGCCATACCATAATCAAATTCAAGGGCGGATATGGAGACCAAAATCTGACAAATAGACTCTATAGCTTGAAATTTTGTTATATGGTAGAGAAAAGAGGGTGAATTATTTGCACAGCATGAACTTTGAACCTGAAATATATATTTTGAACGGTGCCCTCAGGCCTCAAACATGGAAATATCTATAAGAATATTTCACCAAGTGTAAAAATCTCTACTTTAAAGTGAAATGTTTAGCAGATGGATTATTTAATATATATACAGATAAATGTGCCAGCAGAAGGTCCATTGGAATTGGATTCACGTCCACTAGCAATCGGACTAAATTAATTTTATGAATCTTTTGAATTATGTTGTGATCTTTTACAATTATGTTGAGGAGATATGAAAATCTTGTCCACAATGCTGCTGTATAAGGGAAAAAGAAAGACCATAATCAAAATTTACAAGGAAAATGAGATGAATTTTAACTTGAGATATAAATACTGGCCTGTTTCTATCCAATGAAAAAATGAAATAAAACAATGATCCTAATTGTCCGAGAATAAAATTTGCACATACACAAAACTGAAAATATATGTTACAATAAAGTTACAGGAGCTGTAATACGAGGCTCCCCTTTCAGCTTATGTATCAAACATCTGCGCTTGATCTTCCGTAGCAGACTCTAAACCCACTATAATTTAATAAATTTATAAGAATCTGGAAACGTGTTTGAAGTCCCCCGGTCAATGACTGAACAACTTAATCTTCTCTATGTGCAGTTAAAAAAATTTTCAGTAATCATCTTCTTATACTCAAAATGACAGTTTGCGGGAGATGCATTAGCCTGTCTAATTACCTTTCTGATTTGCATTGGTCAGTGGCTAAAATATGCAACTTGAGTTTTTGGTTCCATTGGTTCAACGAAGAAGGCGCTTGTCACATGCCAAGATCCTGTAACTTGCATGAGGACCCTCAGATGTATCACGTAGAGCTGGGTGCCAACCCATGGCTTTTGCGATATCTTGAAGTTCATCCATGACATCAATGGAATCGCGGATGTACACTCGTCCACCAGGTCTCAATATCCGGTCCATTTCAAGCATGATTGTAGACATATTACATCTGATATAAATGTACAAATGATTAAATTACTGATAAAAACTGACTTATAAGTTATAACTCTAATCATCATATATTAAAAACATTACCAATTCTCATTACGAAACCATAGAGAATAATAAGGCAGCTATCCCATCCCACCCATCTTTTCTTTGTATATAATAAACAATTTCTAGAACCTTGAATATTTATGAAGGGTAAAAAATCTGAATTTAATGTCTCAGCACAATCAGAATTACAATATTAAGCTGGTTGAGACATATACGACCAAATATTAAGAAATTAAAGCGTACCTTTTTCTCTCGATGGAGAATAGGCCGGCTGCATGCAGAAAATCATATGTCCTTGGGTATGTATCGAAGGGTTCACACCTGTAAATCAGACAACAAAGTTTATAACTCAGTTCAAGCAACCTATACAATAACAGAGTAACAAAAGAATATTTCCTGATATCAATTATGTAATCTGATCTGATTAATAACTATGCAGAATTTCCTGATTGAAAATATGGTAAAGAACAAGTACCAGTCATGCATCACTCCTATTAATCCACGATCGTAAATAACAGGCAAGGTATTTGGCCCACTAACAGGGACAACATTAAGAACCCAAGCATCAAGTTGATTCTCAATTAATGCTGCTGCAAACCTGCACCAAAAACATAAATCATAGATTTAAGATATAATGGAAACCAGTATCTCAATAGTATAGTATAAGACTGGGTTAATAAAATACCCTCCAAAGCCAGCTCTCATGTCCATTACGTTTCTTAGTTTAAACTTCTTCCAATGTAGAGCACGGACATAGCTTGCCACTATTTCATTCCAGTATTTTGATTCTGCCTTGAAGAGCTCCTTTCTAGCTATGTAGGAATCAAATTGTATGCTCTGCAGCCTGTCAGGGGGAGTTTGCAGACGAGCCGGCCAAGGAGCAACATTGGCACCATATCCATTCTCAGGAAGTCGACTGATGCATGCCTTCAGATCAACATACCTGCAATATTAATGCAGATATTTTGTGACAGAGTAACTTGAGACCACTCACATCATGCAGAAAAAAAAGTTGTTCAAATGTACTCCCTTAAGTCTTAGAAGACCTAAATAACGAGCAAAGAGTATGGCCCAAAATAAGGACAAGCGCAAGTTCAGATTTTGGAACAGGTTTATGCAATAATAAAGGGAGACTGATGCAGTTATTATCATATATATATATAAACAAAGTCAAAATTATTTAACTGATGAAAGCATCAGAAATCTAATTAACTCTTAAGCATGTCTTCATAGATTTTGGCACAGAAACTCGAGGAATATCGGCACAGCTATCATGAAGGGGTGAAATCATGCCAGTGATCAATATTATATGCACAAATTCTATCAAGCAACAGATAGTTTCCCATTCTTTCAAGCAATGATATAGCACATACTTTAGAAGCAATAAAAACAGCTAATGCATGGCAAGTTGCAAGGACATTTATCCAAAACTTCAAGCACAAAATTTTATTTTCCAATGCTAATGTTCATCCTCTGATCAGGGAATAATGGCATGTATAACTTTTTTCAAATAAAAGGAATGAGCAAACATACCAAACATTATCTGGGTCGTCCTCTGGATCACACAAAGGAGGAATGGTCCCAGCTTCACGATTTAGATAACAACTGTTATTAAAGGGCTTCTGCCATATTGCAATATATCCTTCCTTCTTTACAAGATTCCAGCAGAGGCGAGTAGTAAGGTTAAGCATCTCTGGAAATAAAGATGATAAGAAAACAATCATGTTTACTGAATCTAACATGTACAGATTTCCTACAAACTGCTTGACTACACAGCTGATTAAGTGATTATGAACCCAACAGAATAAATGCTTAGCCAAGGGAAGAGGAAAATGTTAGCATGATATCAATTTAAACTAGCAAATGCACAGTTAGCATATATTTATCACATTTCTTAAACCTTAACAAGAATTATCTGTCCAAGAGCTATACCTTCCCACTGTTCCTCAAGGGCTTCTTCGTGCTTGTATACTGGTTGTGCTGCCCAAGCAAAATATCCACCAGCCCTGAGCATTCTATTCACCTCAAGGAGCAATATCCCATCTTCATTGCAAAGCATAATGCAGTCAGAAGGATATCCAATAAGTTGATTTTATGACAGTAAAAAAGGAAAGCATGAAAATGAATACTCTAGAAACATCTGATGTAACATAATATTTGCAACAAGTATAAAGAAAAATAAACTAAACATTGACATGTCGTTTAAAAAGAAAAGAAGATAGCTTAGAGAAATGAAACTGGTATTGTTGAAAAACTTCCTAACTGGAAAAGCGAAAGAAAGGCAAGACAGTTAAAGAATGGGCATGTAGGGCAGCCAAAACCCAAATTCGATGCATAGATGAGCCAATACATGCAGAGGTTACTTCCATATGCTACTGAAAATAACTAAAAAATAGCATAAAGCAACACTTTACCATCACGAGTCCAATTTATACGACATCTAGAACAATGTATTAAATCAAAGGCTTGACTTGGATATAATAGACGATGTGTTGCAAATGCAGCCACCATTGCAGGCACTCCACGTTCAAGTGCAAATTGAATCTGGTTTTCATGGACATCCTTGGGGGCTATTGACATGGTTAGAACGTTCCGTGACAGCAAATAGGCACCAAAACTTGCCACACCACATCCAACATCAAGAACAACTCGAATATGGTTACCAAATGTAATCTCAGGGACCATCTAGTAGAAAGATAAGAACTTTATCATCAGAAACAAGATGCAAAACCAAACTGCTCAGAGTTCTTCATGCATACATATAAAATTTTAAATTTTAGTAACCTTAGACATCTGATCCAGGTATTGATCTGCTCCATGTATGAACTGTGTACCACCTCCAGGAAACTTGAATTTATCCTTTGATTTGGAAATCCAATTTTGACCACCTTTGTCATCTACTAGACGTGTATGAGGAACATTGCTGAACCATACCTACTCATTCAAATACTATATCCTATTAGAAAACTAGGGTTTGTACAGATAAGAGAAAGATAACTCAATCAAACAGTAAAAAGAAAAAGTACTAACAAAAGGCACATACAGAAAAAGAAAAAACCAAGATTTTTTTCATCAATCCCCCAGGAAACAAAATGGGAAGAAAAAACAAGCCACCAAATATAAAACTCAAACTCTCTCTATTTCTCTTTTTCTCAGCATTGGACTTGAACTCCACCAAAACAAAGCTTTAATCTCAATTCTCAAACAAAAAACTAGTTTTGCCTACATTTCTCCATTTTTTCAACTTGTGTTATATTCACCATAAAGATCTAAAGATGCCAAATCCCAGTTTAAACTTAACCGTCCATCCTAAACACTCAAACAATCAAATACTATTAAATATTTTAAGTCAGACCCCATGTTATATAATTCTTAACTCGCTACTCAATAAGCCTGCTAGTCGAGCTTGAGTATTTACCAAACCGAGCCAAAGTATCTTCTTCGAATATAGAACTGAATATATAATGCTAGAACAGAAAACTATATATTCAAAATTACAAACTAGATATATCACCTCATCGCGGCTCCTAGGCCATGGGATTGGAGGCTTGTACCCTTTTGGAGCAGGAACCAAGCAATTTAACTCATTGCCTTTCTCTGGACAATGCCGTTCGAATCTCTCCCCTTTCTCCGTCGATTTAAGCCTCTTAATCGCTTCCACATTATCCAAACACGGGATATACTCTCTCATATTCTCTCCACAAAGCCCAAACTTCTTAACCTTGAACGTTACTCGAACATCCTCATTCTCCGATTCCCCCTCAACCTCCGTTCCGTTCCCCCAATTCTCCACCGAATCCGGATCGAACTCCCCGACCTCAAACTCATCCGACATCGTCCCATTCTCATCCACGATCCCGTAAGTCTTGATTGGATCCGGAGGAGGAGGAGCAGGTGGAGGCGGCGCCGAGTTTTCTTTGATTTCAGCTGAAGAAGCTGGATTCGAATCAGTTACTGGGTCGGTGGCGTTAATGAGAGCGGAAATGTTGAATTCTTTATTAAAATTAGGAGAAATAGTAATGGAAGGCGTCGTTTGCGAAGGCGACTGCCGGGAGAAGAATATGAGTTGGCGGGAACCATCGGACCAGTGTTTGCCCAAGTAAAAGAAAGCGACGGAGATGAAAATGAAGGCCGAGATTTTGATCGCCGTTTGGCTCTTGAGGAAATCGAGATTTCCACCAAGGAGTTTCATGGTTTATAAAAAAACTCCTCAAAACGACGGCGGAGAGCGGTGGCGGAGATCTGGCCGGAGCGTCGTTTGCTTGAATCAGAAGAGTGAATAAAGTATCTTATTAGAGTGGCATTTTTGTTATTATGGAGGGATGTGGAAAATGATAAGAGAGAGTGAGAGATCAAGTAACGGAGTTTTGGAAGAGCTGGAAATAAAATCTCACTATCAAAGGAAAGAAAGAATAGTAATAAAGAAATAATATGTCGGCAGTAAATCTCGCACGTGGCAGGATTATAGGAAGAAAGCACAGAGATAATGTCTTGCCTGAGTAATTAAATTTAATTAGCGGGAATTACAAATGCCGAACCACGAAAATGAAATAAAATAGAGTAACAAGCATTATTTCTTCCGGGTCACTTGCAAAAATTCACAAATTTTCTTCTAAAGATTTTTAAAAAGTTCTTTTTTAAGATCAAAATATTTTTAAAATTTAGAAAATTCAATATTTTTAGTTTTTCTTCTAAATAGATGACAACACAAAAGACTTACTTACCATTTGGTCAATAGATTATTTATTTATTTAATAATCATAAAATTCATAGTAGTACTTACTTAATATAAGTATATAATATAACCCACCAAAACAAAAATTTTAAAATTAACAAGCAATTGATTTTCTTAATAGAAAACACTTTGTAAACAAGGGTTATTGGATGTAGAGTGAGACAACGTCACAAACAGATAAGGATCCATAGGAGGTGGCAGAGAGGAAGGCCGGAGCAGTTCCTTGATGATGAGTGCTCGGTGGCAGGCGGTGTTGGGATTTTCTTTTGGCTCAGAGAGCTTTTTTTAGAGAATAAAGTCTCTGTATGTTGTGTATGGTGGAAGAATGATTAACCCTTTCTCAGTTGTCTAAAGGTCTTATTTATATCCTTAATTTTAGTTAGTAACTGCCCTCATGTTCTTATTTTGAGAACGTGGGTTTATGGGTAACTGTTTATGGGTATAAGTATTTGCTGAGTATTTATCGTGTATAGTATATAGTAAGTGAGTATGGCCTCATCAGGTGAGTATTGTACTGGGTGAGTGTGGGCTTTTGTAAGTGAGTATCTCAACATGTGAGTATTGCATCAAGTGAGTATTTACCAGGTAAGTATTTGTATTGGGTGAATAGGGTAGGAACACGTCACTCTCGTCAAGAAAAGATTGAGAGTAGTACTCTCAACTTGCCTCCTAGCCCAAGCCTCCAAGCCAGCTCCCCTGTACATCCCAAATAGACTAGACTATGAACTCTACCACGTGCTCAAAGTCTAACCCTTATATTATTATTATATATACATTAATACACATAATATATAATTGAAATAATATATTATAAGCGTGACAAAAAATCATCATCTACACACTTCAACGGATAACCCTTTTCTTGAACTCACTCACCAGCTAAACACTTCTATCAACTCAACGAGTAATACTATCCCAAATTAACAAATTAATTCAAATAGTACACCTAACTTAAATAGGTATGGTTTTTTCTTTCAAAAAAAAAAATAGGTATGTTTTTTCATTCAAAGAGTATTTTTATTCAGCACAAAATTTATTTTATAATACTTTAAATGATGATTAATACGTGTGATTATTTTTCATTCAAATAAATAAGCCTTAATTTATCCCAAAGTAACAAACTATTGTTATGATCAGTAGCTTCTGATTTTGAATTGTTCTTATCATTTTTCATGGCTTCATCTTCATTTACCCCATTAATTTCTTATTATTAAGTAATGCAAAATACGTTTTTTTAATTTTTTGAAGCAAGTAACAATATATTTATGATTATGCAACAATCTAAGTTCTAAAAGATGATACTTCTCGATAAAAAGGAACAAATAAACTTAAATGATCTTTATCTACAATAATGTAGCTAGGTAGAGATTAGTATATCTTATGATTTTATCGAAACAACTCATCAGTTAGTAAGCTTTACCCAACAAAGTAATTTTTTTAAAGGAAAGTAAGTTTATTTAAAAAAGAAAAAAAAAAGTTTAGCATGAGTAAAGCAAGCATTAAGCTCTTAAAAACAGAATCACTAACTTCATCTTTGACTCAAAAATCTTAAGGCAAGAATACGTAAAGTTTGAATTCCTCTGTGTCAGGGGCGGAACCAGAAAACAAGTATTGGGGTAGCAAAAATAAAATATTAATAAATTTTTTTTTTTATAATAAATATTAATAAAAGTCAAGAAAAATGAAAACATAATTTCATTAAATCTTAACCCAACCATCCATAAGAAACAATAATATATAATGAAAAACTATAAATATCTTACCAGAAACGATAATATATAGTGAAAAACCATAGACGTCTATGCAAGTTGTATTCTACGTTTTTTCCTCGAATCAAATTCATCTATGATAACATCTAAACTGAAAGTACTAGTAGTTTCCTTTTCGACATATATAACTAAGCTATCAACTAGAAACTCATCTTCCATTCTGTTAGAAAGTCTTGTCTTCAAGATTTTCATTGAGAGAATGAGAATAAGGCTTAAGGTAAGCCTTTACTTTTTGTGAGTTTTATAAAGTGACTAACTGGTTAGGAAACAAATTGTCAATACTAATAATAAATAGACACATCGCTACTAATTAAACAACCCCATGTGATTTTAACCATTCCCTTTAGATTTTATCTTTTGATTGACCATCGTATACTTTTTTCTTAACCAAAAATGTTTTGGGGTAGCCAACAATTTTTTCTAGGGGTAGCAATTTCTAAATTTTTATGCAATTTCTATATATTTTTTATTGCTTTGGGGTAGCCATGGCTACCCCAATGATAAGAGTAGTTCCGCCCCTGCTCTGTGTTGAAAAGTTTCTCGAGTATAAGATACAACGTGTTGCAATAGAATATCTTCGGGGCGCTGCGGATCCATAGTTGCTGGCGGCTCTTGAATGGTAATAGCAGCTGGGGAGTGCATCCTTTCTTTACCTTTCCTCTTTGTCGAGTTGGCTGTTAGTGTTGGGACTTCCTGCAGCAGCAAATTGACACAGGCTTTGTTAGGATTTTGACTAAAATTCCAAATAGATTTGGATTGAGATTTTTTAGGTCTATTGCTTGGTGGATAAAAAGACTTAGTAAACAAGAATTCTAGTAGAAAAGAGATTCTTTGAGGCTAAGTTTGTGCTAGTATAAATAGAGAGTTTCTCTATAGGTTTTTGTATGCTTGGAGAAAAGATGTAGTCTAAGGATGAGATCTGGGTGGAGGCACCCCATAGGACAAAAAAGATGGTCCTGATGGATGTGTGTGATTGTTTGTTGTGGTGTTTGTTTTGGTAGATGTAATGATTGGTTTGTAGAGATGAGCGAGAGTGCTCAAATAGAGACCGAGCGAGAGTGCTTAAGATTATTTGGGTTTGGTTTAAGATTGATTGTTAGATTGAGTTGAGAGATTAAGTGAGAGTTATTGATAATTATGTGTTGATGTAATTTTCTATAACTAGTGGATTTCTCTTCTCCTTTGTGGATGTAGGCAAGTTCAGTGCCGAACCACGTAATTTTTTTTTCTCTTGTGTGGATGTTTATTATTTTAGTTGCTTCCACTTGCATGATTAATTTGATAGATTATAGTTTGGGATATCCGGGTTATAACAGGCTTCCTGCAATGTCTAGAAAGCTGGGAGGAAAAGTCAGCGTATCAATCTTTTCAGTTGAATTTTATATAATGAGGAAAGGGACATATGGTGCAATTTTAATATTTACTTCACCACCTAATATTATCACTAGGTTCAAATCTCGCCGATCGCAGTCTCTCATTCATTTAGTAGACAATCTGTAAATTTTGAAAAGCTTGAAGGTGAAAGTCCAATGACCCTGTAAATTCCAAATTGGTTAGTTGTTTGCCCTGACCTTGAAGATCGGTAACCAACTCTGCTCCTAAACTTTTTTATTTTTATTTTTTTAAAAAATCTATATGTATTTTTATTTCATTTCATACTAATTAATCCGTTGAATTAGGCTTGTTGCAATATGTCTAGGAAGATACCATTAACTAGCTAATAAATATATTAAATTGGGCTAATTGCTTAGATAAGATCGTTTGCGAAAATGCTCAAATGGCCTAAAGATCAGGACCCAATGTTACGAAAATTGTTCAAACAATGTCATATGTCCAATCCAATGTATTATGCCTTATTTGTTAGATTTTAACAAATGCCATAAATAGAAGAAAATAAAATGAAAATCCTATTTAAACACAAAGTTTATGTAAAGGGTTAGTCCTAATTATATTAATATATTCCATATACGGTTTTAGAATGAATATCATGTATAATAATTTAATTTAACTAGGTAAACCGTTAACACCCAAAAAAAAAAAAACTAGGCAAACCATACGAATAACATTAAAAACTGAAAAATAACACTTATCATCATTTAGTGAATGTGATGGACACAAAAATGAGCCTAGGGATTTTTATTCTAGACATTGGAGTAAATTTTACGTTGGTCTTGCTTGAATATTTTTCATTAGATAAACTCTGAAACAAGCCCGGCCAAACAAGCATTTCGGTGACAAAATTGGTGACAAATTTTTGATGGGCCATAAAGTATTTCTATTGTGTGTGGTTCTGTGGTATTATAACAGGTGAAAGTTATAAGTACTCATGATTTGCACTCAAGAATAGTACTTGCACTTTTTTACCTTAAATTTGCATATTTCCAAACAACTAAAAAATTTATTCTTGTATCCAAACACCTAAATATCTCTTATATTTGTACCAAGTACTATTCTTCAGTACAAATCATGAGTACTTATAGCCTCTCCCATTATAATAAGGTTTATAATAAATCCGTCAAAAATACAATTCATTGAATTAGGCAATTAGGTGATAATATATACTATCTGAGTTCATGAACAAGTTGAAAGCTAGCTGCCAGGCTATATCTCAACATCACTAAAAGCCATAGGCCAAATGTTCGTTGGAAGTATATAGTAGGATGTGGGAGCCTCTTATCCTTCCCACAATATGCTCATCCCCTTCATAAGCACTGCGGAGTTTCAAGTAATAGAATGTGATAGCAACTACATTAAAACCCTTTCAAATAGATTCAATTTCCTGCGATTAGAATTAATTCACTTTTCTCAATGGATGCAGGATTGAGGGGCGCAGCTCAATCAGGCAATATAGATTCCTTGTATGAAATGATTCAAGGAGATGCAAATCTATTTGAACGCATTGATCAAATGAAGTTTGCTGACACTCCACTCCACATAGCTGCAGCTGCAGGACACACTGATTTTGCTATGGAGTTGATGCACTTGAACCCTTCATTCGCTAGGAAGTTGAACCAACGCGGCTTAAGCCCCATTGATGTAGCCTTGCAAAACCAACAAGATGAATTGGTGCTTGACCTACTATCAGTCGATCAAGATCTCGTTCGCTTCAAGGGGAGGGAAGGTTACAGTCCTCTTCATGTCGTAGCTAGAGCTGGAAACATTCCTCTTTTGTCTCAGTTTTTGAATGGTTGCCCCAATTGTATCTTAGATTTGACTATTCGGAAAGAGACTGCTCTCCACATTGCAGCAGAAAGCAAGATACCAGAGGCCTTGGAAGCCTTACTGCAGGGAATTGAGAGAAACTTTGAAGACGACCAGCTTCAGAAAAAAAGAATCTTAAACTTACAGGACAAGAACGGAGATACTGTATTGCACAAAGCCGTGGCAAATAACCAACCCCAGGTACCATTTATCATTCCTGAAAGTTTTTTATATATTGTTAATTAGCTTCTAAGCCTTTTTGCCCCTGTATAGGACTAATTAGGACACTTTGCCTTTTAAACTATAATCGAGACAATTTACCCCATAAACTTTCAAAATTCAGGATAATTTGCCCCTACATCAAGGGTTAAATTGTCCTAATTTCAAAAATTTCAGTTGCAAATTGTTCTGAATTTTGAAATTCAAGAGTAGGTTGTTGCAATATAATGTTTAGGGGATAAAATGTCCTTGGTGTTAATAGTTCAGGAACAAAAAGACTAATAAGTCATTGTTAATTAATGGCTTAATACCTTTTTTGGCCCCTAAATATGTAATTTGAAATCATTTTAATCCCTCTCAAACGGTATTGCTGACATGACAATGCCACGTCAGATCAAGACGCTAACGTGGTATTGCAACATATTCAATATCATTTGAGAGGGACTAAAATGGTTCCGAATTGCAAGTTCAAAGGACAAAATGTCCAAAATTAAAATTTAAGGGGTAAAACGTCAAAATCGTACAAGTTCAGTGGGCAAAAAGGTTATTAAACCGTTTTAATTGAGTGATAGAATTAATATGGCAGTAGTACTGTAATTATAGTCGATGAATTTGTGGAAATTTCATATACGCAGATGATCAAACTGTTAACTTCTTGCAAAGAAGTTGATAGGAAGGTGACTAATAGGAGAGGTTTGACAGCTTTGGATGTGTTGCGACAGCAAGCTCAACCTGATAGTGAGAGTATGAGCATTTTGTGCCAAGCTGAAGGTTCACAGCCGAGGTTAAGTTTTGTAGAACAACTGGAGCATGACATGAACAAAATCAAACCTGAAAGTAGTAGTGCACTACTAGTGGTACTTGGTCTGATTCTCACCATGACATACCAAGCTCTTCTAAGCCCGCCTGGTGATGTTAATGACGGGAAGTCAGTTTTGAAACCATTTGAGTTTGGTCTCTTCTTTGCTGCAAATACCATAGCATTTTCCATGGCTTGTGCGATAACAGTTACCCTCATATCACTGGTCGTTGCTAAGAGTATCCTTTCATTGGCGACTCCAGTCTACGCGTTCATCTGTTTTTGCTATTTCTTTACATTAATGATAATCGCGCCAACCTTCCTTACCGGTGTGATTACTGTGATTTCTGCTGCAATCTTCGTGGCCATAATTGTTAGTTATTATGATCACAAAAAAAACGCAGGGAGTCGATTATGTCTAACTTAATTTATTTTTAATTACTACAAAACTTCATCACTCCTCCACCCCACGACGACCCCTAATAATTTTTTTTTTCTTTTCTTCTTTTAAATTCCCCTTGCTTGGTTGTCATCACCAAGAGGCCGGAAGGAGTCGTACGTATATATGTTTCTAATTTTTTTTTTCCCCTCTTCTTCTTCTTCTTCTTCTTGTTGTAATAAAGTTCAATCATCATATAAAATGTTATTTGGCTTTTTCAATGGACTTCAATCTTTCCAAATATTTTAGCAAGTTAATGATTTTATCAACCTTTGTGAATTAAGAAGTTAATGACACTATCAACCTTTTTTTTGTCTTGCTTTTTTGATGATTTTAGCAAGTTAATGACATTATCAACCTTGGCCTTATATATGTTTTGCCTATGTAACCCATGAATATTATAGTTTATTGAGTTGAAATTGCTTCCTCCTTATAACTATCCTATTCTTTTGACTATATGTTATTGACAATGCCTAATGCAAAGAAATTAGTCTGGTCTTAACCTTTGTTTTTCCATGTTGCCCCTTTTTTAGTTGACCATCAAAATCATATGTACATCCTTTGCTCATGGCACCTCCTTAACAGCAAAAGGGAAAAAGCCTCAAGAACAGCTTCAATTAAGACCTTCAATACTTATCTTCTTTTATATTAACTAGTTTTAGCTTTCACGTGCATTACACTGGCGCAACGTGTTTAAATAAAATATTCATATGAAATTATGATAACCTCTCTATTAAATTATGATAATTACACTATTTTTTATGATTCCATTAGGAAATTTTGATAACCTTCCTATGAAATTTTAATAACGATACTATGGAATTTCGAGAACCTTTTTATAATTTTTTTAAAGCTTCTTATGAAATTTGGTTAACCTCCCTAAGGAATTTTGAAGACCTCAATATGAAATTTTGATAACTTCCCAATGAAATTTTAATAACCAACACTATGAGATGTTGATAACCTCCATATGATATATTGATAACCACGTTATGAAAATTTAAAAATCTCCATATGAATTGTTAGTAATCATACTCTGAAATTTTGATAATCACACTATAAAATTATGATAACCTCGTTATGAAATTTTGATAAATCTTCCTATAAAATTTTGATAAACCTCCCTATGAAATTTTGATAACTTTCTTATGAAATTTTGATAACTACAAATTTTGATAACCTCCCTATGATTTCTTGATAACTACAAATTTTGATAACCTCCCTATGATTTTTTGATAACCTCATTATGAAATTTTGTTAATCTCCCCATGAAATTTTGATCTACATACTATGAAATTTTGATAACCCTCTTGTGAAATTTTGAAAACTAAACTATGAAATTTTGATAACCTTCGTATGAAATTTTGATATCCTCCCTGAATTTTGATATCCTCATTGAAATCTTGATTACTGCATAATAAAAGTTTAATAACCTTCCTAATTTCGTAACCATACTATGAAATTTTGATAACCTCTCCAGAAATACCACTATGAAATTTTTGTAATCACATTTTGAAAATTTGATAACCTCTTTATGAAATTTTGATAACCTCTTTATAAAATTTTGTTGACCCCTCTATGAAATTCTGATAATCACATTATGTAATTTTGATAACAACACTATGGAATTTTGATAATCTTTCTATAAATTTTGATAATCCGATCTCTATGAAATTTCGATAATCACTCTATGAGATTTGATAACCTTCTATCAAATTTTGGCACTCCTTATGAAATTGAGACTTTTATAACCTTTATATGAAATTTTGATAACCACACTATAAAATTTTGATAACCTCCCCATGAAATATTTAATGAAATTATGAAATTCTTATAACCTCGCTATAACATTTTGATAATCTCTTTGGTAACCTTTCTATAAAATTGTGATAATTAACCACCCTATGAAATTTCAATAACCTACCAACCTAAGAGATTTTAATAACCTGATCCTATGAAATTTCGGTAACCACACTATGGAATTTTGATAACCTCCTCATGAAATTATAATAACCATCTTATGAAATTTTGATAACCACATAGAGACAAGAAAATCAAAATCATAATATCACCTACTCTTCTAACTCAACAATTTCTAATGGAACAAAGTGAATGCGGCAAAACATTATATAACGAAGAGATGGAGCTTCACTAATAATAGTATTGTACGTGCTAGTGTTTGTTTAATCTTTTTATTGACATTTAAAAATTGAAATTAAAAGTAAAATATTAAATTCAAAAAGTAATAGTAAAGAAATTTTGCATGTTCATCAACTAAAATCAATTTGACAAACTCATAATTCGGTCTAAATTGAATTTTTTTATTTAATTTTGAAATAATAAAATTATACCAAATTTTAATAATGGAAATTTAGGACCAAAGACAAAGCAAAATTAAATATAACGATTGGAAAAAAAGACAAAAGGCAAAATTAAATAGGACGTTGGAAACAAAAAGGCAAATTGACTTTCTTATAATTTAGTACACGCATTATATAATTAAGATTAAAAAAATAATGGAATAATTCAAATATTATTTAGTAATGACAATTTAGAAATATGTATTAAAAAAAGGGTACAATTGGAAATATGTTTTAAAAATATGGGTACAATCGGAAAACATAAAGTTTCCCCTTATTCGTACTTTTATATATAGTAAGTATAGATATGTATATAATTAGTCCATCAATTTGTGGAAATTTGATACACACGCAGAAGATCAAACTGTTAACTTCTTGCAAAGAAGTTGATAGCAACATAACTAATGGGAGAGGTTTGACAGCTTTGGATGTGTTGCGATAACAAGCTCAACCTGATAGTGAGAGTATGAGCATTTTGTGCCAAGCTAAAAGTTCACAGCGGAGTTTAAGTTTTCTAACCCAACTGGGGCATGACTTGAAGAAAATCAAACCTGAAAGTAGTAGTGCACTACTAGTCGTACTTGGTCTAATTCTCACCATGACATACCAAGCTCTTCTAAGCCCGCCTGGTAGTGTCAATGATGCTGGGAAGTCAGTTTTGAAACCATATATTTTCGGTCTCTTCTTTACTGCAAATACCATAGCATTTTTAATGGCTTGGTCGATGGCATTGACCCTCCTATCAATGGTCGTTGCTAAGAGTATCATTTACAAGCCCCAATTGGGGATTCAAAGTTGGCCTACTTTCCAGAAAGAAACCAACTGAGGATACCGACTACAATCTGCAAGACAGAACAATAAAGCATTATGTTGTTGTAATGAAACATGTTTCGCCTAATTGACGCCCACCAGCTATTGTAATACAACTTAATTTCCCGGAGCTGCTTCCACAAATAGCAATCTCGGACACTGTAGCTTACATTCCTCCCGAAACTATTCAACATGTTGAGAAAACATTTCTCATCTACCGAAACATGTTTAATAATGTCAACGGATTGAAGAAACCCAACATCTTCAGGTTGCTTCACGAGGCAATTCATAAAGCAAACATAAGCAGTGAAATGTTTGGACTGATTTGGCAAACATTGCTCTAGAGCAACACAGTTTACCAGGATGGTGTTTGTGAAATCATCTATGGCCACAGGAGGGATTTTAAGGGCTAAGGGTGGGGTTTGGAATTTCCGGAAATCTATTTCCAAAAGGCTTTTCGCTGTTTTTTGTCTCAATATGATTCCTGCACTTCGAAGCTGCTTCACACTCTCTATTGAATGCACCAATGGATGATAATTTTTTTCCTGAAGATTTGTTATGGGTTTGGGAAGAAGACTCGAGCGGAATAAGTCAAGTAAATGCTTGAGGTGTTGTTGAATTTGAAAGTTGATCATGATCATATCTGAAGGGTTCCAGAAGGCATGAGTCAAAAATCTCAAGGCAAGGACAGGCAGAGTTTGGATTGATTTGTGTTGACCAATGTTGGAGCAATTGAACAATTCTTCAAGAATGAAAAAGGGTATCTGGTTTTCAAGTTTAAGTAGATCTGCAATCTAAGTTTGAACATGTCATGGCCAAGTAAAATCCTTACCCTCTTCATATTCACGGAAGAGCTCTACCATAAAGGACCCGTCGAGCAACATCATAGTAACAAACTCAGAATCAGAAGGCATAACTACCACAAATCGCTCTGATCTTTTAATCTGCTGCTCTACACACCAGATCTTGTTTTTACTATCTCTTTGTCAATTTCAGCAAATTGACTGGCACGCCCCTATGTTGTCATTAAGATTTCTCCGTGAAAACTCTAGCAAGATATTTTTGACGCAACAAGTATTTATGGAAAAGTAGAAATTCTTCTCTCTTTTCACATGAGCCACTTGACATAAATTCTATTTTCTTTAGAACTAAGTCTATGACTCAAGCTGTCTCCAATGTTCCTAACAACAGGCAGCCAAGCTCTACTCTTCTCTCTATTTCATGGTAAGCACCCCCACTGCATTGGGTTAAAATAAATACTGATGGGCCTCGGCTGGCAACCCGGGTGGGGCTGGAATGGGTGGTATTCTTAGAGGACATGACAGGAAGTATATGCTGCATTTTCTTGCTTTATTGGTTTTACATCTAACAACTTTGCAGAATTTTATGCAGTGAAAGAAGGCTTACAAATGGCCAAAGACTTGGGCCTCTCCAATATTATTATTGAATCTGATTCCTTGTTGGTGGTTTCTGCTCTTAACAGGAGGAGGGTACCCACCCCCTGTTATATAGTTTGTTGATGTGGAATGAATCCCACATTGCTAAGGGAATACAAAGGTCATTGGTTTATATAGGCTTAAGTGCTTTAAATATTATCTCTGGATAACTAGTGGGTTAGTGGATAATTTAGGCCATTTAGGCTTGGTCAATAGACTAATTTTATTGGTCTTTTGAGGATAGTGAGTTGCTGACGTTTTGGCGAGAGCTGCGGTGATCCATAGAGATCGACATAGACATTTTCTCTCGCTACCTGACATCATCCTTGATGTATATAATGATGATGTTAACCCTATATCTGATGTAATCCTCCCTCCCTTTTCATATATATAAATATCTTTTGTGAGAAAAAAAAAAAATATAATAAATCCGTCAAAATAAGATTCATTGAATTAGCCATTAGGTGATAATATATGTATCTGAGTTCGTGAACAAGTTGAAAGCTAGCTGCCAGGCTATATCAACATCACTAAAAGCCATAGGCCAAATGTTCGTTGGAAGTATATATATATAGTAGGATGTGGGAGCCTCTTATCCTTCCCACGATATGCTCATCCCCTTCATAAAAGTACTGCAGAGTTTCAAGTTCAACTTTGGCGTGCCAAAGGAACGATCGATATGTCTCTGTTACTCCGGTACCAGGAATTGTCTTTACAACTCTTTATGTAAAATGAAAACCAAATTTGAATACAGATCTAGTACTCAATATAAATAGACTTGAACCCTTTCGATTATTTGTAATAGCAACTACATTAAAACGCTTTCAAATTTATTCAATTTCCTGCGATTTTAGAATTAATTCACTTTTCTCAATGGATGAAGGATTGAGGAGCGCAGCTCATTCAGGCAATAACCAACCCCAGGTACCATTCTTCAACCTTTTTGGCTTAATGTCCTTTTTGTCGTTAAACTTATACGGTTTGGACGTTTTGCCCCATAAACCACAATTTTGGATTTTTTACCTCTCTCAAATGGTAGCCCTGATTGTGCTGACGTGATAATGCCACGTCAGACAAAAATGCCACACCATACAAAAAAAGGTGTCATCACGCCTGCGGTTCGAGAGGGACTAACGGGGCTTTAAATTGCAAGTTCATGGCTCAAAAAGTTCAAAATTGAAGTTTAGGAGACAAAAAATCCGTAGAAGTTCAGGGCGTAAAAAGGGTATTATTAAGCCCAACCTGTTTATATATTATTAAATACTTTCAACAAGTCAAAATAGAATTAATATGACAGTAGTACTGTAATTACGGTCGATGAATTTGTGGAAATTTCATATACGCAGATGATCGAAGTGTTAACTTCTTCCAACGAAGTTGAAGGTTCACAGTCGAGGTTAAGTTTTCTAACAAGAGTGGAGAATGACTTGAAGAAAATCACACCTGAAAGTAGTAATGCACTACTAATCGTACTTGGTCTGGTTCTCACCATGACATACACAGCTCTTCTAAGCCCGCCTGGTGATGTTAATGACGGAAAGTCAGTTTTGAAACCAGTAGAGTTTGGTCTCTTCTTTGCTGCAAATTCAATAGCATTTCTTATGACTTGTGTGATTACAGGTACCCTCATATCAATGGTTGTTGCTAAGAGTATCCTTTCCTTGGCGGCTCCAGTCTACTTTTCCATCTGTATTTGCTACGTTACTGCATTATTAATGATCGCGCCAACCCCGCTTACCGGTGTGGTTACTGTGATTACTGCTGTAATCCTCGTGGGCATAATTTTTATTTGTTATGATCGATTTAAAAAATAAAAACGCAGGAGTCGATTAATTCTCCTTCCTTGGTGTCATCACCAACAGGCCGGATGGAGTCGTATGTTTCTAATTTATTGCTCTTTTTTTTTTCTTGTGATAAAGTTCCTATATATAGCTAGATCTGTTTTACAAAATTAAGTTCAATCATGAAATGTTATTTGGCTTTTTCAATGGTCCAAAAAAGAAAAGCCAACTTCAATCTTTCCAAATATGTTAGCAAGTTATAATTAGTAGAATTCTTATATGAGCTTTCTGATGATATGTAAGTTAATAGAATTCATGTATGTATAATGTATAAAGATTCCTTCTTCAATTACTTGAATTCCAAACTATAAGCTTCCTTTATGTTATTCATGATCCTCCTCAATTTCAATGACATTTAGTAAAGAAATAAACAACAGTTAAAAGAGATTATACAAGCCCCACTTGGGGATTCAAAGTTGGCCCTATTTTCCAGAAAGAGACCAGCTGAGGACACCAACCACAATCTGCAAGACAGAACAATAAAGCATTATGTTGTTGTAATGAAACATGTTCCGCCTGATTGAAGCCCACCAGCTATTGTAATACAAGTTAATTTCCCTGAACTGCTTCCACAAGTAGCAATCTCGGACACTGAAACTTACATTCCTACCAAGACTATTCAGCATGTTGAGAAAACATTTCTCATCTGCCGAAACATGTTTAATAATGTAAACAGATTGAAGAAATCCAACATCTTCAGGTTGCTTCATGAGGCAATTCATGAAGCAAACATAAGCAGTGAAATGTTTGGACTGATCTGGCAAACACTGCTCTAGAGCAACGCAATTCACCAGGATGGTGTTTGTGAAATCATCTATGGCCACAGGAGGAATTTTGAGAGCTAAGGGTGGGATTTGGAATTTCCGGAAATCTATTTCCAAGAGGCTTTTTGCTGTTTTTTGTCGTAATATGATTCCTGCACTTCGAAGCTGCTTCACACTCTGTATTGAATGCACCAAAGGATGGTAATTTTTTTCCTGCGGATTTGTTATGGGTGTTGGAAGGAGACTCAAGCGGAATAAGTCAAGTAAATGCTTGGGGTGTTGTTGAATTTGAAAGCTCATGATCATATCTGAAGGGTTACAGAAGGCTTGACTTAAAAATCTCAAGGCAAGAACTGGCAGAGTTTGGATTGATTTATGTTGACCAATGTTGGAGCAATTGAACAATCCTCAAGAATGAAAAAGGGTATCTGGTTTTCAAGTTTAAGTAGATCTGCAATCAAAGTTTGGACATGCCATGGCCATGTGAAATCCTTACCCTCTTCGTATTCACGGAAGAGCTCTACCATAAAGGAACCGTCGAGCAACATCATGTCAACAAGCTCATCATCAGGAAACATAGCTATTTTCTCAGAGTAGCATCTTTTTGTATTTTCCCTTAACCCCATCAGTTTTTGAACATAGAAGGATGAATTCCTTCCAAGATTTTCTGTACGAGAAAGAAATCTGGAAAGAGAATCATACTTGTGGCCTTCAAAAGGAAGGAGATGATCTTTGCCTTTATGATGAGGGCCGAACGATGCTAACTTGGGGGATTGGATCCCATGATCATCAAGGCCAACAAGAAAATCAGGGAAGGGGCAGATGGTGTAATTAGTAGCAGGATGGTGCGTCTGCTGCTGCCTGCACTGCTCCAATTTCTGGTCAAGGCGAGCTACAACTTGCTGCAATAGAATTTCATCGGGGCTTTGCGGATCCATAGTAGCTGGGGAGTCCATCCTTTCTCTACTACCCCTCTCTGCCCGTAAGCTGTTAATTAATGTTGGGACTTTATGCAATTTTTTTCCTACTTAAGTGGACTTTGTGCAAGTTGCAACCCCAAACTGACACACAACCTTGCTGCAATGCAATGTCTAAGAAGCTGCGAGGAAAATACCATTAACCATTAAATAGAGGTGTAGACTTCAGCGCTTCTGTTGTGGTACTCCCACTTTTGGATGTGACGCTCCCAACGATTTCTGACCATTGGATTCAATATCTAATTTCCTTACCGTCCGATACAATAAGTTTTAACCTGCTAAACAGGTTTTAAAAACCTTTGGGACTGAATTCGTATGTGGTTGTCCTCATGATAGATTTTTAAACCATTGGACTGAATCCAATGGTCAGAAATCATTGGGAGCGTCACATCCAAAAGTGGGAGTACCACAACGGGAGCGCTGAAGTCTACACCTTAAATAATATAATGTACCGTGAGATTCTGGTTTAAGTCCCATTACATGTAAACCACACATGAATTTTGTATCACTTTTTGTGGAATTGGTTAATTTGTTACATTCCTTTTATTAAGGTAGTGGATACTGTTTATATTTGTGATTTCACGAGACTTTTGAGTATTATATTCCTTAAGAAAAATATAAAGTGGCAAAAATAGCGTAATTAGTTCAGGCTACAATCAAGATTCTCAATTAAGGCTCCGACTTTCAAATAGGTCTTTAAACACAAATTTTCGTGTCTGAAAAGAAAGACAGGAAAATAAATGAAACAAATATTGATTTTATTGATTTGAAGAAATATAAATGGGTACAATTCTCTGTGAAATCCTCTGATTCAATCTCCTGGAAATATTCTCGAGGGCTTGATAGCTTGATCTCGATGAAAGGATTTGAAAGGAATGGCCAAAGGCTTGTTATTCCTTGTTGTCGGATTTGCTGGATTTGAGATTGAGATTTGATAGATCTTCAAAGAAGCGGTTGAAACTTGTGATTCTTTGTAGATCGGATGGATATGGCTGATCTATGAAGAAGACGGTCAAAGACTTGTTGTTTTCTGTAGATCGGCTGGGATTTGATGAAGAAAAAACTTTTGTAGGCTTTGCTTTGTTGATGGAGAAGAACTTTGCTTCAGATTTGCTTTGTTTGATGGAGAAGAACTTTGCCTTGAATTTGGAGAGATTGCCGGTGGCTTGGAATCTCTAAGGAGGCTAGGTTTTCTTTAGAAGAAACTAGGGTTTTTTCCTTTTTCCCTTGTGTTGAAAATGAGAGGTGAAGACCTCTTTATATAGAGGAAGTCAGGGTCAATTTGGTAACCCTAGCAAAGTAGTATTAGGCCAGTTGTAGTGGGCCAATTTAACTACCTTTTAATCGAGCTCAAATTAGGATTTAATCCAAATGAATTTTCTTATGGACAAAGCCCAAATATTTATTTAACCAATTTAACCAATGGTTAATCGGTCCAATTTTCTATCTCTACAAGGTCATTTAAGGGTTTCACCTTTTTGGTTTGGGTCAATTAAAGTCATCAACTTTAATATATAATATACCAAAAAAAAAAAGACAAAATATATAGTTCTGTTTCATCCTTTTTTTTACTCTGTATATTGTTGTTTGATTGTTATTCAATATATAATCTTCTGAATGGATGAAGAAGCATTGAGGAGCTCAAGCACAGCTCAATCAGGCATTATTGATGCCAGCTTGCGACAACAAGCTCAACCTGAAGGTAATTCACAGTTGTCGTCGACGAGGTTAAGTGTTCTAAAACAACTGGAGCATGACTTGAAGAAAATCAAACCTGAAATAAGTAATGCACTACTAGTGGTACTTGGTCTGATTCTCACCATGACATACCAAGCTCTTCTAAGCCCGCCCGGTAGTGTTCTGCAGGGCGATAATAACACCGGGAAGTCAGTTATGAACCCAATTCGTTTTGGTCTCTTCTTCTTTACTCCAAATACCATAGCATTTTTAATGGCTTGGGGGATGACAATGTCCCTTCTATCAATGGTTTTTGCTAAGAGTATTGTTTCCTTGGTGACTCCACTCTACTTGAGCATCTGTTTTTGCTATGGCGTTGCATTAGTAATAATCGCGCCAACCTGGCTTACCGGTGCGGTTTCTATCATTTGTGCTATCATCGGTGAGGCCATAGTTCTTACTTATTATGGTCACAGAAAAAGTACCGCAGGAGTCGATAATGTCTAACTTAATTTACTTCATCACCCCTCCACCCCAGGGCGGCCCCTAATAATTTTTTTTTTTTTTTTCCTTTTAAATTCCCCTTGCAATTGGTGTCATCACCAAGAGGCTGGGAGGAGTCGTATATATATGTTTCTCATTTTTCGCTTTTGTTTTTTTTTTTCCCTTGTAATAAAGTTCCTTAATTAGCTAGATCTTATATATTTGAATCAGTTTGTTTCTTTTGAAGAAAAATCAGTTTGTTTCTTAGTCTATAAATTGCTAATTTTGAATTAATGCATAGTGAAATTTTATTATATAATGCATTTTTTTCTCTCTCTGTCAAAGAAAGTACAGATGGTATATGTTTTCCGATTCATGGGTCAAGGTGCTCAGCAGTTGTAATTTTTTTATTATTATTTTCTTATAAGTACTCACCACTCACCAATCACCAGTTGAAAATTAGGAGAGAAGAAACTGTCTTGAGCATATAATTGTCCTTTTTCCTTTTTTTTTTGATTAATTAAGTTGAAAATACTTATCAAAATTTTCAAGGGAGCTTAAAAGCATAAAATTGAAATGTCCGAGGATTATTGTATAATTAGCCGTTTTTCTATATTTAATTAGAAATGATGATACTGAACTCCAAGGCTTAAATTTCCAATGCAACATAATTACAAAAATTGTTTTCTTTAAATTCTGTAGTTGATCTATATATACCCTCAGTGGTTGATTTTCAAAGTTGTTTTAGTTCTTTGTTAAGTGATTCTTCCTCTTTCTATTATGAGTTCCCAAGAATTTCATTGTCTCTTCAAGTAAGGTAGTAGTAGAAACTTTACAAAATTAAGTTCAATCATGAAATGTTATATGGCTTTTTCGATGGTTTAAGCCATTAAACTTCAATCTTTCCAAATATGTTATATGTAGCAAGCAATGATTTTATCAACCTTTGTGAATTAAGCAGTTAATATGGCATTATCAACCTTTTTCGTCTTGCTTTTTTGATGATTTTAGCAAGTTAATGACATTATCAACCTTGGGCTTATGTTTTGCCTATGTAACCCATGAATATTACTAGTTTGTTGAGTTGAAATTGCTTCCACCTTATAACTATGAGTTAGTATAGTTAGTATAGCTCAACCTTTTCACACTAAATGTTATTGACAGTGTAATTGATGCAAAGGAATTAGCCTGGTCATAACCATTGTTTTTCCATGTTGCCCCTTTTTTAGTTGACCATCAAAATCAGATGTACATCCTTTGCTCATGGCACCTCCATAAGAGCAAAAGGGAAACAACTTCAAGAACAGCTTCCAACTTCTTCAATTAAGACCTTCAACACTTATCGTCAATTGTATTACTATTTTTATATAATTAGTAGAATTGTGATATGAGCTTTCTGATGATATGTAAGTTAATAGAATTCATGTATGTATAATGTATAAAGATTCCTTCTTCAATTACTTGAATTCCAAACTATAAGCTTCCTTTATGTTATTCATAAAGAGTTTTGTTTAAGCTGGAAAAGATGATACGTATTGTATTGCTATTGTACTTAAATATACTGTACAAAGATTTAAATGAGACTTATAGTTACAATAGGATTATGCTAAGTTACAAATATCCTATGATTTAAATTTGAATTACAAATGATAACATCTCAACTGCCTTGACCAATCTTATCTCTATTATCCCCCCTCAAGATGGTGGATTCTAGAGAGACTCCAATCTTGGACAGCAGTAGCTTGAAACGTACACTTGGTAAGGCCTTAGTAAGCATGTCAACTAGCTGTTGAGTGGTAGATATATACTTAACACAAAGACGACCAGTTTGAACCAATTCCCTAACAAAGAAGTAGTCCAAAGCAAGATGCTTCATGCGTGTATGGAAGACAGGATTTGAGCAGGTGTATATTGCACTTACATTATCGCAAAAAATGGTTGGCCTTGGAGAAGATGGCATATGTAATTCTGTCATGAGTGACCGAATCCATGTAAGTTCAGCAGCGGTGGTGGCAACAGCACGATATTCGGCCTCGGTCGAGGACCTAGCAACAGTCTTTTGCTTTTTAGAACTCCAGGAAATGGGAGTATGACCAAGATATATAATATATGCAGAGGTTGATCGTCGATCATCCGGATTACCGGCCCAATCAGAATCAGAATAAGCAAATAGAGTAGGTGATGATTCTTTCCGAATGAGCAAGCCATGTAGAAGTGTTCCTTTGAGAAATCGAAGGACCCTTTTTAATGCTGCAAAGTGAGTCGACAGTCGGTTTATGCATAAACCGAGACAAGGATTGACTGCATAACTAATGTCAGGTCTTGTTAAAGACAGATATTGTAGAGAGCCTACAATCCTTCGATACTCAGTTTGATCAGTAGATGAAGTACCATCATGAAGTGTCAGTGCAGTAGAGCTGGATAAAGGGGTTGCAGCAGGCTTTGCTCCAGACATAATTGTACTATCCAACAAATCTAGAATATATTTCTTTTGCGATAAGAACAAGCCTTGCTTAGTAGACTGCACTTGTACACCAAGAAAATAATTGAGAGTTCCCAAGTCTTTGAGAGAAAATTTGCAGGAAAGAGCACGAATGAACTTCTGTAGAAAAATCGAATCATTACCAGTGACAATAATGTCGTCCACATATACCAGCATATAAGCTATGATTGCATTAGAATGATAGATGAATAGGGAAGCATCCACAGCAGAATTTTTAAAGCCATAGGACAATAAAAAGGTACTTAAGGCATGTAACCATGCACGTGGTGCCTGCTTAAGGCCATAAATTGCCTTGTTTAGCTTACAAACATGCTTGGGAAATGATTTGTCATAGAACAAAGGTGGCTGCTGCATATAAATCTTTTCAATTAACTCACCTTGTAAAAAGGCATTGTTTACATCCAATTGATGTAAACCCCAGCTGTTTGATACTGCTATGCTAAGAACCAGACGTACCGTAACTGGTTTAACCACAGGGCTAAAGGTTTCTTTGTAGTCCAAACCTGCCTATTGAGTGAATCCCTTTGCAACCAAACGTGCTTTATACCTGGAAACAGTCCCATCAACATTAGTTTTGATGCGAAAAACCCACTTACAACCAATGATTGTTCGTGTGAAAGGTGGAGGAACAAGTGTCCAAGTGTTATTCTTATGCAAAGCTTGTAGTTCTTCAAGCATAGCTTGTTTCCACTGTTCTGATTTGATAGCTTGAGTGGCACCGCTAGATTCAACAGCATGGGTTATGGGGTGTTTTGTGGCTGTATTTAGAAGTTTTGGTTTAAAAATTTGATTTTGTGAGCGGGTAAGCATGGGATGAGTGCGAGTGGGTGGGTTAGAGGAAGGTGCAGGAAATGGCACAATTTGAGAAACAAAATCTGTAGAAAGAGAGTTTTTGCTTACCAAGTTGGCATCAGAATCAGCACTGGAGGATACCAATTGCTCTAAGGAAGATGAGTTTCCATGTGCTGCAGCTAAACCTGGTGATGAAAAGATAGTTGTAGTCACAGGTATATCAGAAAGAAGATCAATTAAGGTAGGAGACCGTTGTGATGAAGTGGGTAACAATTTGAATGGGTATTTGAACTCATCAAAGAGAACGTGTCTGGATGTATATAACTTGTTGGTTTTCAAGTCTAGACAAAGGTAAGCACTCTTATTTTTTGAGTAACCAAGAAAGACACAAGGAGTTGATTTAGGTTCAAGTTTATGAGAGTTATATGGCCTAAGCCATGGATAGCACAATGAACCAAAGACCTTCAATTTTTGATAATTTGGTAACTCTTGAAAAAGACACTGAAAATGGCTCTTGTTGGATAAAACTTTTGAAGGAAGCCTATTAATCAAGTAAACCACAGTTTGAAAAGCAAAAGGCCAATATGTGAGTGGAATAGATGCTTGATAAAGAAGTGTTAAACCCGTTTCAACAATACTGCGGTGTTTGCGTTCAGCAACAGCATTGTGTTGAGGTGTGTGAGGGGGAGTCTGCAAGTGTTGAATACCAGACTTAATTAAAATCAATTTGAGAGCTTCATATTCCCCTCCACCATCAGAGTAAATAGATTTGATTTTGGTGTCAAAATAATTTTCAACAACGGTCTTGAATTTTTGAAAGGTAGGAAGCACATCAGATTTGCATTTTAGAGGGAATAACCAAGTGTAACGAGTATGATAATCAACAAAAGAAACATAGTATCGAAAACCCTCATTTGAAATAATTTTTGATCCCCAAACATCAGTAAAAATCAATTCTAAAGGAGAGGTGGTAGTGAAAGATAAAGTGGAGAAAGGAAGACGATGAATTTTATTGCAGGAGCAAGCATTACATAAACCATGAAAGGAAACATTTGAACAAGGTAAAGAGAAATTTTTAATCATAGACTGAAGAATAGGGGAAGCAGGATGTCCTAAACGTTGATGCCAAATCTGAGAAGTAGTTTTGATTCCAACAAGAGCAAGAACTTTGGGTTGAAGTATAGGCTCGGCTACTGGAAACTCATATACGCCATTCCTATTCGGGCCTCGAGCAAGAGGTATCCTCGAGTTCAGATCCTTCACAAAAAAACAACAAGGGAAAAATTCACATGAGACATGATTCTGTTGACAAAACTTAGAAATAGACACAAGCTTATTATTTGCATCAGGAACACAAAGAACATTTTGTAATTTAAAAGAGCGTGCAGAAGTAGGAAGAGTAGAGGAACCCGTATGTGTAATGGGAAGGCCAGTACCATTACCAACAAATAGTTCATCTGTGCCACCATAAGGATGAGAAATATCCAGATTTTCAAGTTTGTTGCATACATGATGAGATGCACCTGTGTCAGCAAGCCAAGGAAATTGCTTCTGGGCACTGGTGGAGGTGGAAACATGATTAGCTTGGGCTTGATTTTGTGAAGAACGAGGCCTTATTTAGAAGCATTGCTTTGCAGTATGGCCAGGTTTTTCGCAAAACTGACAAACAACTTTAGCAGTCATCTGATTTGAGCCTTTCTTTTGAGAGAATGACTTGTTGGTTTGCCGTGAACGACCTCCTGAAAAGTTTCCAGACTTTTGAGCAACATGGGCGGTAATCACCGATTGATCAGCCAAGATATCCTGCTTTTGAAGAAAGGTTTCATAGTCTAACATTTTGTCCATGAGATCCTCATATGAGATAAGTGTTTCATAATCTTATCTCTATTAATTCATCCTCCTCAATTTCAATGACATTTAGAAAAAATAAATAACAGTTAAAGAAAATACAAGCCCCACTTGGGGATTCAAAGTTGGCATACTTTCCAGAAAGAAACCAGCTGAGGATATCGACCACAATCTGCAAGACAGAGCAATAAAGCATGATGTTGTTGTAATGAAACATGTTCCGCCTAATTGATGCCCACCAGCTATTGTAATACGCGTTAATTTCCCGGAACTGCTTCCACAAATAGCAATCTCGGACACTGTAGCTTACATTCCTCCCAAGACTATTCAGCATGTTGAGAAAACTTCTCTCATCTGCCGAAACATGTTTAATAATGTCAACAGATTGAAGAAACCCAACATCTTTGGGTTGCTTCACGAGGCAATTCATAAAGCAAACATAAGCAGTGAAATGTTTGGACTGATTTGGCAAACATTGCTCTAGAGCAACACAGTTTACCAGGATGGTGTTTGTGAAATCATCTATGGCCACAGGAGGGATTTTAAGGGCTAAGGGTGGGATTTGGAATTTCCGGAAATCTATTTCCAAAAGGCCTTTCGTTGTTTTTTGTCTCAATATGATTCCTGCACTTCGAAGCTGCTTCACACTCTCTATTGAATGCGCCAATGGATGGTAATTTTTTTCCTGAAGATTTGTTATGGGTTTGGGAAGAAGACTCGAGCGGAATAAGTCAAGTAAATGCTTGGGGTGTTGTTGAATTTGAAGGTTAATAATGATCATATCTGAAGGGTTCTAGAAGGCATGAGACAAAAATCTCAAGGTAAGGACAGACAGAGTTTGGATTGATTTGTGTTGACCAATGTTGGAGCAATTGAACAATTCTTCAAGAATGAAAAAGGGTATCTGGTTTTCAAGTTTAAGTAGATCTGCAATCAAAGTTTGAACATGCCATGGCCAAGTAAAATCCTTACCCTCTTCATATTCACTGAAGAGCTCTACCATAAAGGACCCGTCGAGCAACATCATGGTAACAAACTCAGCATCATCAGAAGGCATAACTACCACAAATCGCTCTGATCTTTCAATCTAATGTTCTGCGCACTAGATCTAGTTTTTAGATCCTCTTTGTCAATTTCAACAAATTGATTGGCACGCCCCTATGCTGTCATTAAGATTTCTCCGCTTCTCTCTTTTCACATGAGCCGCTTGACATAAATTCTATTTTCTTTAGAACTAAGTCTATGACTCAAGCTGTCTCCAATGTTCCTAATGTTGGGAGTGGAACCCGAGTCTTGTCAGGGTCCAAGGCCCACCGAGCAGTCCATATACATGTCAGACACCAATCCGAACCCAAAAGTCTAGACTAATGGTTTCTTGGGACCTCCATGTATATATGCTACTCTAACAACCCATCCTTTCATGATGTGGGATGTTCCCTCACATGTGAATCCCTTAACAATCTCCCCCGATTCACTTGTGAGTCCTTATCTCTCTCCCCCGTGTGGCCTAACCGTCAAGTCTTAAGCCAATTACCGGCTATGCAAGACTTAACCCCTAGTGTGGTACAAGCTACGAACACTTCACAATCGAACGCCCCTGGCGTGCGGCCAACCAGGTTTACCGTGCTCATGGGCTACACTGATCGAGTCTAACCGAGCTCTGATACCACTTGTTGGGAGAGGAACCCGGGCCTTGTCAGGGTCCAAGGCCCACCGAGCAGCCCATATACATGTCAGACACCAATCTGAACCCAAAAGTCTAGATTAATGGTTTCTTGGGTCCTCCATGTATATCTGCTACTCTAACAACCCATCCTTTCATGATGTGGGATGTTCCCTCACATGTGAATCCCTTAACACCTAACAACAGGCAGCCAAGCTCTACTCTTCTCTCTATTTCATGGAAAGCACCCCCATTGCATTGGGTTAAAATAAATACTGATGGGCCTCGGCTGGCAACCCGGGTGGGGCTGGAATGGGTGGTATTCTCAGAGGACATGACAGGAAGTATATTGCTGCATTTTCTTGCTTTATTGGTTTTACATCTAACAACTTTGTAGAATTTTATGCAACAAATGGCCAAAGACTTGGGCCTCTCCAATATTATTATTGAATCTGACTCCTTGTTGGTTGTTTCTGCTCTTAACAGGAGGAGGGTACCCACCCCCATGTTGTAGCTGCTGCTTGAGGAGTGCTTAGTTCTCCTACCATCTTTTGCTTATGTACATATAAAGCACTGCTACAGGGAGAGTAATAGAGTTGCTGACGTTTTGGCGAGAGCTACAGTGATGCATAGAGATCGACATGGACATTTTCTCTCGCTACCTGACATCATCCTTGATGTATATAATGATGATGTTAACCTTATATCTTTTGTGCGCCTGTTGACGCATTGTCCTCAACCTCAGAGGACCATTTTGCACTAAAACTTATCTGATGTAATGCTCCCTTTTCACATATATATAAATATCTTTTGTGTGCAAAAAAAAATTAATTTTATAATAAATCCGTCAAAATAAGATTCATTGAATTAGCCATTAGGTGATACTATATATATCTGAGTTCGTACACAAGTTGAAAGCTAGCTGCCAGGCTATATCAACATCACTAAAAGCCATAGGCCAAATGTTCGTTGGAAGTATATATAGTAGGATGTGGGAGCCTCTTATCTTTCCCACAATGCTCATCCCCTTCATAAAAGTACTGCAGAGTTTCAAGTTCAACTTTGGCGTGCCAAAGGAACGATCGATGTCTCTGTTACTCCGGTACCAGGAATTGTCTTTACAACTCTTTATGTAAAATGAAAACCAAATTTGAATACTAGTACTCAATATAAATAGACTTGAACCCTTTCGATTATTTGTAATAGCAACTACATTAAAACGCTTTCAAATTAATTCAATTTCCTGCGATTTTAGAATTAATTCACTTTTCTCAATGGATGAAGGATTGAGGAGCGCAGCTCATTCAGGCAATAACCAACCCCAGGTACCATTCTTCAACCCTTTTGGATTAATGTCCTTTTTGTGGATGAACTTATACGGTTTGGACGTTTTGTCCCATAAACCACAATTTTGGAGTTTTTACCTCTCTCAAATGGTAGGCCTGACTGTGCTGACGTGATAATGCCACATCAGACAAAAATGCCACACCATACAAAAAAAGGTGTCATCACGCCTACGGTTCGAGACGGACTAACGGGGCTTTAAATTGCAAGTTCATGGCTCAAAAAGTTCAAAATTGAAGTTTAGGAGACAAAAAGTCCATAGAAGTTCAGGGCGTAAAAAGGGTATTATTAAGCCCAACCTGTTTATATATTATTAAATACTTTCAACAAGTCAAAATAGAATTAATATGACAGTAGTACTGTAATTACAGTCAATGAATTTGTGGAAATTTCATATACGCAGATGATCGAAGTGTTAACTTCTTCCAACGAAGTTGAACTTGAAGGTTCACAGTCGAGGTTAAGTTTTCTAACAAGAGTGGAGAATGACTTGAAGAAAATCACACCTGAAAGTAGTAATGCACTACTAATCGTACTTGGTCTGGTTCTCACCATGACATACACAGCTCTTCTAAGCCCGCCTGGTGATGTTAATGACGGGAAGTCAGTTTTGAAACCATTTGAGTTTGGTCTCTTCTTTGCTGTAAATTCAATAGCATTTCTTATGGCTTGTGTGATTACAAGTGTCCTCATATCAATGGTTGTTGCTAAGAGTATCCTTTCCTTGGCGGCTCCAGTCTACTTGGCCATCTGTTTTTGCTACGTTACTGCATTATTAATGATCGCGCCAACCCTGCTTACCAGTTTTGTTACTTTGATTACTGCTGCAATCCTATTGGGCATAATTTTTGTTTGTTATGATCGATTTAAAAAATAAAAACGCAGGAGTCGATTAATTCTCCTTTCCTTGGTATTAGAAAACGTTGAGAAACAGAAAAATGATTGTTGATTTTTACACTTGATGACTAAGAGTATATATACTAAGAAGATAACTTAGCTCATAACTAACACCTAACTAACACCTAATAATCAAAACGGTGAGTTTTAATTATTCTCTAATACCCTCCCTCAGAGTATATATGTTTAAAATACCCAGTTTGGTGAAAACAGCAGCAAAATTTGGTGAAGAAAGACCCTTTGTAAAACAATCTGCAAGCTGATGTTTAGTTGATACTAGAAGAAGAACTATCAAGCCTGATTGAATCTTCTCTCGAACAATGTGACAGTCTATCTCTATGTGTTTACTTCGTTCATGGAAGGAAGGATTCTGAGCTAGATATATTGCAGATTTATTGTCAGAAAAAACTGGTGTTGTTGAAGGAGTGAGTTTTACCCTGAAGTCTGCAAGCAAATAATTGATCCATTGTACTTCACAAGCAGTTGAAGCCAATGCCCTGTATTCAGCCTCAGAGGAACTTCTGCTTACTGTGTTGTGCTTCTTGGATTTCCAAGAGATTAATGAATTTCCAAGAAAAACACAAAACCCTGTAATTGACCTTCGAGAATCTATACATGTTCCCCAATCACTATCACTATAAGCAGTTAATTTCAAAGGACTATTTACAGGAAAGAAAAGGCCTTGACCTATTGTGCCTTTCAAGTACCTTAAGACTCTATGAATTGCTGTCATATGTTCATCAGTAGGCTTGTCAAGAAATTGAGCAAGCTGTTGTACAGTGAAGCTGATATCCGGCCTTGTAGTTGTGAGATATTGTAGCTTGCCATTAATCTTCCTGTATTGAGTTGAGTCTTCTAAAGGAACTCCTTTTTCTTTTGATAATCTAGTCTCAGGCAATATCGGTGTTGGAACTGGTTTTGCATCCAAAAATTTTGTGTCTTTTAAGAGATCTAAAGTGTACTTTTTCTGACAAAGATTTATGCCTTTATCAGACCTAGCCACTTCCAGACCTAGAAAGAACTTAACCTCACCCAAATCCTTAATTATAAACTCATCATGCAAAAACTTCTTTATAGCAACAACCTCTTCAAAATCATTACTGGCTATAATGCAGTCATCAACATATACTAACAGAGCCATAAAACTACTTTCAGTTTCTTTAATGAAAAGAGAATGATCAGTTAAAGATTGATGAAAACCATATGATAACAAAGCTGTGGTTAATTTCAGATTCCATTGCCTACTTGCCTGGTTTAATCCATAAAGTGACTTGATCTGGCATAACCTTGATGAGAAGAAGGCTTCTTTCGATTGCGAGCACTATAATTGGCTGGATAACCATGCTTTTTATAGCACTTGTCAACGGTATGACCCTCTTTGCCACAAAAAGAACACATAGGCCGTTTTGTGTTATTGAAAGGCTTCTTGGGTACCACCCCTAACTGCCATGGCAGAAATGTCCAAAGAACTCGGTGTAGAAACCACAACAGAACGTTCTTGTTGAATAACAAGAGAGTAAGCCTTGTTTAAAGAAGGCAAAGGGTCCATAAGTAGAATTTGAGTTTTCACATTAGCATAGGCCTTAGATAAACCCTTGATGAAAATGATAACTTGATCATTTTCATGAAATTCTCGAATTTTCTTGGCCAAAGAACAAGTACAGCTAGGAAGACAAGTACAAGATGTAATGGGATGCAAAACATTCAATTCGTCCCATAAAACCTTAAGCTTGGTAAAATACTCATGAACAGTTAATGAGCCCTGAGTAGAACTATAAATCTCAGTCTGAAGATCAGAGATTCTAAAAGAATTAGTCTGTGAAAACTTAGATTTCAGATCATTCCAGATATCAATCGCAGATTCTAACCATATAATCGACTGAGCAATAGAAGGAGACACAGAATGCACTAACCATGAAATCACAAGGTTATTACACCTTTGCCAAGCAGAAAACAGAGGATCTGTTCGAGCAGGAACCGCCATAGATCCATCAATGATATGAAGCTTTCTTGGTTAAAAGAGCCATTTTCATTGCTCGATGCCAAGAATGATAGTTTGGGCCAGTCAAGACAGAAGAAACGAGAACCAGAGTAGGATTCTCACTAGGATGAATGAACCAGGGAGGAGATGAACTTTGCCTCTATGATGAGGGCCGAACGATGCTCATACCCATTTCCTTTTTTTTTTTTTTATGGATATAATTTATAACATATTATCATTAGAAACTGAAGAAAACATTTGTTCACAGAGACGTGCAGAACAATTCATACGAAATTTCCGTACACAGTTGCAGCTTGAGCGTAGTCTGAGTCTGAATTCTCGTTCTGACAAAATTGAAGGTAAAATCATCCTTCCAAAATCTAAAGCTTCACTTGAGATTGAGGAGGAACAAGTACAAGTACTGGATCGAGATGTCGATATTTCTAGTAATAGCTGCTCTCCCTGCATCTTTAGATCTCCTTTTCCTGGATTAGGATTCCAGGCTCCTGAATTGGTTTCAATTGGTCCTTATCATAGTGGAAAAAACCTTCCACTTGACAAGTACAAGTACTCCTTCCTGGACAAATTTCTGTCTCGGACAAGAAACAAAGGCAAAGATTTAGGCTTTTATGTTCAACAGTTGATGACACTTGAAAGCCGTGCAAGAAGATGCTACTCCGAGGATTTGTCAATAGCCAGCCCTGATTTTGTTGAAATGTTGTTAGTTGATGCTTGTGTCATAATTGAAATCCTGCGCCATTTTGGTAAGAGTCATGAGGAGTTGGTTCATGGGGGATTCCTTGTGCCCATTGAACCATGGCAAATTCCCATTTTGGTTCGAGACCTCCTAATTCTAGAGAACCAAATTCCTTTCCTTGTTCTTGACAAGTTATATGAAAGGACATCAAAAGTTTCTGTAACTGCAATGGCCCTGAAATTGTTCGACCTAGCGGCCTTCCCTATATCCTTGAATTTTGCTTCCAAATTAAACCATTTGGAAGAACCCAAACATTTACTTGACTTGTTTCTTCAGACTATTCGCCCATCAAATTCAAATCCATCCACCAATTCACACTCCCTGTTTTCTAAGACTTACCAACGGATAGCAATAACCCTTTTCAATGCTTTAAATCACCCACTTCGCAAATACATCATTAGAAGACACCCAGTGCTTGCCTCAGAGGCAGCAGATCTAGATTTCACACTTCCAAAAACCACTGTCACCAACAAAGCCACACCAGAAAAGGTTCATTTTTTAAGAGGTGCATTGGAGCTCCGAAAGTCAGGCATAAGGTTCAGGCCAAGAAGAACCGATAGGTTCACGGATATCCGTTTCAGGAATGGAGTGCTCGAAATCCCACCTATAACCATAAATGATCTCTTTATAGCCATCCTGGTGAACTGTGTTGCCTTGGAGCATAGACGCCCCAAAGATTTAACAGCTTATGCCTATTTCATGAGTGGTCTCATTACATCTCCTGCTGATGTAGAGTGCCTAAATTCCGATGGAATCATTTCAAGATTTTCTCACCAGGGTGAAATCGTACTGTCTTTTTTCGGTGATCTTAGGTCTAATATTTCTGACATAGGAGATCATAGCCGTCTCTCCAAGACAGCCATGGAAATAGATAAACACTACTCTACTAGCAAGGGTACCGGAACCGGAGTTACTTGGCTGCGCTTTATTCGCAGAGATCCAAGGCTCGTTTTATTCTTTATCACCACCCTTTGTTCTAGTTTCTACTGTTTAAAACGGACACTTACCATAATTTCAATCCACGGCTCGACGGTCATGGCACCAGAGTATCTGGGTTTCTTGGTTACTTATCTTGTGAACTGGGTTTGGAGCTTTTTCAGAATGAAGTCTTTCTTCGGTACTTCTCACGTGCCACGCTCTCGCATCATCAGTTTTTCGCTCATTGCTTTCTGTTTCGAAATGATAAGTTGGGAAGCGTCTTACGCAGCAGAGTATTTGGGTTTTTTGGGTTACAAAAGAATTGGATTCATGCTACTTGTAAATGGTACTTGTAACGGTTTACTCACAGCTTTTTGTATCAGAACGCCTCAACGTGTGTCCGATCGTCGATTACTCAATCCAATCTGTGCTATGATTATAGGTTCGAGTACAGTCTTGATGACAGAGCAAGCACCGGAGGTATACTGGATAGGAAGGTATACGAGTTATCTTATAATCTGGTATTCGAGCTTTATGATGGCTTCTGTTTACATAATGTCTAAGGAACCGTCTTGGAGCCTCGAGCTTGTACAATATATAACACCATTTTTTGCACCATTTTGGTCTTAAAATGGAATCATTTTGAAATATGCATATACCAAATATTTTTTTCACTCAAATGTGTTTCATAGGAGAACACCATTTTAGTGTTCTTGATTCTCTGAAAATGGTGCATTCGTTGGAGTTGATTTTTTTCAAAATTTTTTTAACACCATTTTGGTGTTTTAGTGTGTTCATTTGACATGCCCTTAATTCCCTCCTAGTTAGACTAAAAAAAACATTAAATTCCCTAAAAAAACCATTAAAAATTAAGATGAATGATGATTCAATCTCATTGATGAAGATCCCTCTTTAGCTGAAGATGAACTGGAGAAGATTTGAAAGTTTAATCATAGTTTCCCTTTTTTTTCAATTGAAAGTTTCTTATTAGTTGAGTATGATTTTCTTTGCTTCGAACACTTCCTATCGTTTCGATTTCGAAGTTGAAGACTTCTTTTTTTTGGTTAAGGACTTCAATGACAGAAAAATAATTTGTGTAAATTATGTATTTTGTGAATATTTTGTTTCGATGGCCTTTATATATATAATTTAAATATTGTACAATATTGATGCGGCACTCGGTCTAGAAAAGAGTTTATTTGGTCAAAATTGGTTTTTGAGAGAGATGAAAAATTGGCCAAAATTGAAGTATAAAGATTTATTTGATAATTTAAAAGGAGTTCAGGGGTTAAAAATCCATTAGGCCGTTAAATTACTTATGCATACGGTTGAATTGTTGAATTTTCATAATTAGAAATTGAAATTCATTTCACCAAACAAAAAATTGAAATTCATTCAAGAGTTTTGAAACTCCCTTAAGCTTATTTCCTTACTTGTTAGTTGTTACGTACCAAAAACAGAATCAAATTACCTAATTAAGTTGGATCACAACAGTGCTATTATTCAGAAATACAGCATATCCCATAGCCATTTTTTTTTTGAGATCATATCCCATAGCCATTTAAATCTTTAGTACTATTAATTAATATTAATACAATAATAACAATAATAATAATAATAATAATAAATATAAGGTAACCCTAGCCGCTCCTCTCCCCTTCTCCCTCTCCCCTTCTCTCTCTAGTTCTAGTTGGTGTTTCGACTACTCCTCCTCCTCCTTGGTTGTCACGCCAAGAGGGAGGAGGAGAATTTGGTTTTTGTTTTCAATAAGGGATTCAGATCTACAGATCTGATCAGTTTTATTTGAGTTTTTTTAGTTGGTTTGAGTCAGTTTGTATTTTAGTCAGTTTCGAATCTAGTCTCAGTTCTTTTTGAATCTGAGTTATCCAGTCTGAATTTTATGATAGTTTTAAGTATGATCAACCTTTTATTTATTCAGATCTGTGGTAAAATCGTTGTAATCCTTTTCTTTTGGGTGCCAAGGAAGAGATCTGTTCATCGAATCAATCACTTGATCATCGTTGATCAAAGCTTTTTGTTTGGAAGAACAAGCGACAACGAGGGAGTGATGGGCGTGATAGCGAGACATCAACATGATTCACGACAGGTGTTTTGGATTTTCAAGGAAGATCCAGTTTTTCCGGTGCAAAAAGTAATCGATTACGTAGTTTTACTGAGATTTGATGTAATGAGGGATGATATTCCTAAAATTATTGTAAAATCAGTTACATGAATGAAAGTTATCTATTTTTGAAAAAAAAAATAATAAATATAAGGAATAATGACACAAGCCTCACCTGATAGCGTGATAAACACAATGTTAGAGACATTAGCTACTATTAAAAGATGCAATCGGGCATTTGACTGGGCATTTGACTTTGATGGCCGAGTGTTGGATTTTTGGCAAGTTGAAATAGAGGAAAAAAAATTATTATTGAAAGAGGTTTGATTTTGCATTGGTACTACGTACACTATCAATTCAATGGTTATTATACAACTTTTTTTTAACAAATTAGATAATGTATTATTCGTCCAAAATTAACAAATTAATAGTTATGAAGTTAATTAAGTAGTTTTGATTTTGAATTGTTATTATCACTTCATGGTTTTTACCACCCTTTTTTTTTCAATAGTTTTTATATTTACTATATGTAGCAATATATAGTTTTGCCCTTTCAAAACAAAATATAGTTTTGCATCAATTTATGTTTTCAAAGATGATTTCTCAATACAAGAAACAAAAATTGTGTTACCAATAAAAAAAAAGCTACAAATCTATAATCCATAATGTGCGTTGATTAGTTAATATTATGAATTTAAATCAACAAATTTAGGCCTGGTTTGGCATTGCGTTTGGAGATAAAAAAGCTGTTTTTCACCTCAAATGCAATGCCAAATAAATCTTGGTTGTTGTAAAAGGCTCATTTTGACCGCAAAAGTCAAACCAACCTGAAAAGCTAATTCTTACGTACTTTTACGTTTCAAAAGTGCTTTTGAACATTAAATTACATAAATCTCCTAATTATTTTTTTTCCTTTTTAACTAATTAGACATTTTATCATTCTATCACATTTTCTAACAGCAATACTAAACATTACATATATATGTATATATATATTTAAGCTGCAATTTCAAAAAGTACTTTTCAAAAACACTTTTTCCAAATCAAGTTTTTTCAAACCACAACATTAATGTCAAACTAAGTCTTAAGCTTTATTTTCAAAAAGAATTTTTATTAAAAAAATCATTTATCTTATTTTTTTACATAATAAACAAAATCCGAAATTATTGCCAAAAAAAAAAAGAAGAACAAAATCCGAAAATCGGCTATTTTTTCTACAACGTTTTTTTTTTTAACCTTTTTTGTCATTTTTCTCGACTTGGAACAGAGTTTTCCTAACTTCCAAACGGAACTATAAAAACTCCACAAAATATATACTTTTCGCCCGCCATCGTGTCTATACACAAATCCCCTAAACCAACCCAGAAACTCCACCGAAGCAAAAATTACATATTGAAAAAAAAAAATCCGGCAATTTATTAACGTCGTCGCCACCGCCGAATAATACTACAGAGCCTCTCAATTCCCCATTTTGCCATGTCCAATTCTCTATAATTACCTTGAAATGACATTTCTAGGGTTAGGGTTTTGGGGAACTCGATGAAAAGAAGGAGAAGAAGATCAATAACGACGACCATGGACGATTTCAAGGACTCTGTATCGAAATCAGTGAGCGAGACGGTTAATGGGTCACACCAATTTACGATCAAGGGTTATTCTTTGGCGAAAGGGATGGGTCCGGGGAAATGTATAGCCAGCGATGTTTTCACCGTCGGTGGTTACGATTGGGCGGTTTATTTTTACCCCGACGGTAAAAATCCTGAGGATAGTGCCATGTATGTTTCAGTTTTCATTGCTCTGGCTAGCGAAGGAACCGATGTTCGAGCGCTTTTCGAGCTGACGCTCGTCGACCAGAGTGGGAAAGGGAAGCATAAGGTTCATAGTCACTTTGATCGGGCGTTGGAGAGTGGGCCTTATACCTTGAAGTATAGAGGAAGCATGTGGTAAGAATATTGAGTTTTGGAAATTACGGTTTGTTTCTTAATTTTATGGTTTTTTTTTTCAATAAAAATTAGATTAATAGTAATTGATAAAGGTAATTGTTGTTTTAATTTATATGTATGATTATTAAATGAGTTTATGTTGCTGAATTGTGATCAGAATTGGGGTTGAGGTTTCTGGAAAATGAGATTGTTTTATATGCTTTTGTTTGATAAATTGGTAAATGTGGGTGATGTTTGAACTTTGAATATTTGGATAGAATAAGTGCCAGTTTACAGTTTCCACTATAATTCATTTTACATCTGGTTTTGAGGATTTAAGCATCACACTGAAATAAATTTAAAGTGTTGAGAAGATCAACTCATTTGAGTTAAAAATTCACACAGAAGCTGCTGGTGTAACTTAAGAATAAGACCCATTGACTAAAAACAAGGAAATTAAATTGATATGGTGATCAGCTCTATTTATTTAGATATTATGTCTGTCTGTGTTGTTAAAATATGTATGTTAATTTGATTAGCTTCAAAGTTGAAGAAAATCATGTAAGATGTTAAGATATATGCAGACAGATACATTGCATACATATTTACATTTACATATTTCAATAATATGGTTCCATTTCCAGTTCTTATTTGGATAAGGTAATGATTTTACCTTTACATTCTTCTTCCATGATTTCAGGGGTTACAAGCGTTTCTTTAGGAGAACTACTTTAGAAACTTCGGACTATATAAAGGATGATTGCCTAATAATGAACTGCACTGTTGGAGTTGTCAGAACTCGCCTTGAGGGACCGAAACAATGTTCTATTTCTGTACCACCATCAGACATGGGTCAGAATCTTAAAACCTTGTTGGAGTCTGAAGTGGGCTGTGATATAAGTTTTCAGGTTGGTGATGAGACATTTAAAGCACATAAGTTGATCCTAGCTGCCCGCTCACCTGTTTTTAGAGCACAGTTTTTTGGGCTTGTCGGAGATCGTAACTTGGATAAAGTAGTAGTGGAAGATGTTGAGCCTTCTATTTTCAAGGTAATGCTTCTTCTGACTTTCAGTTTGGTTTTGAAGAATAAAAACAGAATTGAGCATGTTGCATAAGCCAACCCTTAAAATGAATATATACTTTCTTCATATTGAACAAGAATGCAAAAATATGTTGTTCTGTATGATTGTCTGGATGCAAAGATCCAAGTACATAGTTTTTACTTTACATTTGCCATTTTCATGTATTGGCTGATAACCTAAATGTGAATTCACTTGTCTCCTTTTCTGTTTCTATTTGCTGTTTTCCCAGGCAATGCTCTTGTTTATCTATACCGACAAGCTTCCTGATGTACAAGAGATTACAGGCTCAACATCCATGTGTATGTCTACCAACATGGTGCAGCATCTTTTGGCTGCTGCAGATCTATACAACTTAGATAGACTCAAAGTGTTGTGTGAGGCAAAATTGTGTGAAGGACTTAATGCTGACACAGTGGCAACAACCCTTGCATTAGCTGAGCAGCACCATTGCGCACAACTCAAAGCCATATGTCTGAAATTTGCTGCTAGCCCGACAAACTTGGGAGGTGCGTGTTCGTAGATACTGATTGGTGAAATTCCAGATTATGTCAACTGGGTTTTCATAGTGTTTGCTCTTGAGAATGCTATTGATGCTTCTCATGCATATCTAACTCTTGGTAGATGCTTATAATCCTTGAACCTTCAAGATAGTTTGGTTTGTGAAAAAAGATAGTTTGACCAAAAAAATAAGATAGTTTGGTTCATGAAACTCTTGCTAAAATTAGTCTGATATGTATACGTGTTTCGCTTGAAAATAGTATATGCTTCTCATTCTTCTATCTAACTCTTGGTAGATGCTTATAATCCTTGAACCTTCAAGACAGTTTGGTTCTTGAAACTCTTGCTAAAATTAGTCTAAGTGTGTATATGCTTTTCGCTTGAAAAGAGTGCCTTAACATTGTGAGGTTTTCTGGTTATATATTTTTGACATTTAAAAAAAAAAAAATTCCACTCCACTCCCACTCCTTTTTTTTTCTAAGGAGCAAGAGGGTGCCATACATTAGGTCATTTTTACTCATCTTTTGTAACTTATTGATGCTGAATTTTCAACCAGAACTTTGTACAGTAAATGATTGAAACAGAAATGGGAGTGATAAATAGGTATGGGTTTCAAATCAAGCGCCTGTTAAATCTTTTACTAAAGTTTGTGCAACATTATCTTGTAGATAGAACATGCCACATATTTCCTATTGCAATTCTGTCATTTACATTTGGTATTTTCATCCTTTGCGGTCTTTCATTCCGTGAGAATCCAGACAATAGGTTGAGAGTAATAGTGCCTTTATGGTGTATAATTTCTCAGACAGTGAAAGACTTGGAAAATAGGTATACTAAATGCAGAAGAATGTACTTGAGCAGTGTAATTGGTTTGTGCTAAGCAAGTTAAGTGGTCAGTGCAGTTCAATGCTTTGGATATTGGATTTTTTCCCTCAAAATTTGTTGCACCAGTTAGCCATATGTGTCTTGCTTTCAATTTCTATTGCAAGTGTACTTTCTTACTTGGCTGATTAATTGTTGAAAACCTGTGAATGTGTGTTTTCCAGGGTAAGGTTACACAGAAACTAATGTATGTTTTCAATGTTGTGCAGCGGTAATGCAGTCAGAAGGATTCAGGCACTTGGAGGAATGTTGCCCTTCTTTGTTGTCAGAGCTGTTAAAGACCTTTGCATCCGGTGAGGAGAGCTCAAGTCTGCTGTCAAGTAGGAAGAGGAGTGGGAGCAGCGTATATGGGATAGATCTGGCAGCGGAAGGTCCTGCTGCAGAATCTGTGACTCCCAATGGCAGGCGTGTTCGGAGGCGTTGAATCCAAATAGTTAGGCGTGCTTGGAGTGTTTCTAGGATATACAATCCACAACCCTCTAAGGAGTGGAATTTTAACAAAACCCTAGTTCCTTATTGCATGTTAATATGTAGTCATAACTTGTAATGCTTCTTTTTGGTGTCTGTATAAAGCCAACTCTGTTTTCTTGAGGATTGAAAAGTATTCTCTCCGTTTATCACAGAACCAGTTATTTTTGGGGCATTTAATAGCTCATTTGTGTTTTATGGAATCATTTTACTTGAGCATTACTAAGAGTTAAAGACAGATTGAAATTGAGTGTAAACGAGGCACCAAGTACCTTGAGAAGAGCTCTCCACCATGCAATCCCTTGATTACATTAAAACAGGAGATATTGGGGAACATATATTAGAAGTGCCAACTTCCAGCTACATTTTTGTTCCTCAAAGAGTAATCTTAAGACTTGAAGCTGGAAACATACAAGAAGCAAGAACATGAAAACAAGATTTTACTTATATAGCTTTAGTAAGGAGAATTGAATTAAGGCTTTTGATCATGGAAATAAGGCCAGAGAAAAGCACCCATGGCAAACTGTCTCTTGTAATCCAAGTCACCTTTAGTAGACAACCCATACTCAGCCAAAAGCATGTCAATCTTCCACTCTGCCATTTCCTGGTAGTCCTTCTTGGTATACCTAGGGTAGTGAAGAGGCATTTGAAAGAAGCTAACTCCATTTTGTTTTTTGCTACTCTCCATCTCCAAACTTCCCCAAAGATCTCTCACTATTCTATGCTCACAATTCAAACTTTTTTTGTAATATCTCTTTGGAGTTATGTGATGGCTGCAGCCACATGATGCGACGGAAGTGATTTATATGATGCAGACTGAAGGCACAAGATAAGGGCAAATTATGCATGTAAAGGTATCACAAGAATTGGTTGGTGCACCTTCTCGTGCTGCCTAAGCATGTGCAATGTTTTTTGTGCTTTAGAGGTGAAGATTGCATGAATAGGCTCATGCTTGAACTAAGCTTTGCAAATGGGTTTGCTTAGGTTCTAATATGCATATAGTCTAGTTGCAGCTCATAAATTACACATAAATTGGAACCTAACCCATACATGAATGTGCTATAATTTGTTGTCACCAAGCTAGTTTCAATTTTAGATTAATGAAGTAAAACCTCAAGTAATCTTATTCCTACCTTATACTTCCCCCATCTTCATTGCTTTACATGTTATTGTTAGGTATGTAAAATCTAATCTAGGATTCCTTTTGTATATTGGCCGATTCCTTCATGTTTGTTACTTTTGGAGCTTGGTTAACTTGGAATTGATGAAAGAGAAATGTTGTGTGATTGTTTAATATTTTCAATAATGTATGTCTTATGTCTAACACGCGTACATTAGACACTTAAAAAATGTTGTTACGTGTGAATAGTTGAAAGCAAAATCTCAATTCTTCTACATATATTTCAGTACTTGGGGTCTTAGTAGATTTGAAAATGATTAGAAAGAAGCATTAGTTAAGTATGATTATTTAGAATCAAACACACATATTTTGTTAACGGGCCTCTTTGTTAACTCTCCAGTGGCTAACCTATCGTACTACCACCAAAGTTCCTAATTTTATGGGATTTTCGGGGTAAAAATTAAATTTAAAGACGTGTATCTCTGTCATACATCTCATGATTCGTCTTTACCAATTGAACTACAGCCTCAATGGTAACAATCATATTGTTATAACTTATGAAGCGGATTACACAAAAATGCTACAAACATTTGTTACAAACATTTTTTACTATTCTCAAACTTTCTCCATGTGAGTATTGACAAAGAACAATCACAATTATAGGTTTTGTCGCTATCTTTTAACTTTCTCTCTTTTGATGCAATAATGTACATGGATGGCAAGAACAATCAACACGTAAAATTGGAATAAGGCTTCCAATAACACGAGATGACGAGACATGTCAGAAAAGAAAAAGGAGATTGGGTAACTACCGGCAGAAATTAAGACTGTACCTTCACAATATTATGAGTTATGACCCCATCATCAACTAATTCTTAACTAAATTTTGAACAAGGAGAGCATATTATTATCCGCATCATCTCATTCAAGAGGGTCCCCAAGCAAAGAGTCCCCTCCGATCCATAAATTTAGGGATAAAGATAATTTGTCCCCCGTGCGTTCAATTTATCAAAAATTCACTATACGTTCATTAACAATCATTTATTTTGAAGTTCTTAAAATACCCATTCCTTTATTTTAACCTACTATTACTATTTATCTATAGGCTAAGTTCATTTTGTTTCGAATTTTAATAATAGTATTTCATTTCGTATTTCATTTCTCGATATGTGAATGTCATCTGAACTAAACGATCAATTGATAATTCACTAATAAATTTGACACAATCAAACATTCGATTCAATAGTTCATACATAATCCTCTCGTTCGAAGGGGTGTGGAGTTCAAAATTATTGGACATCAATTCAAACCACACGATGGCATATACACAAAAAGTAGTTAAGATGAATGAAGAAAGATCAAAATCAAGCATTATCAAGGGGCCCCTAGATATAAACCGTTGCTAATTAATTTTCGGTTACAATGTTGGAAAATTGCACTTTGAGCCTCAAATTTCAAGTGGGTATGTCACGTTTTGGACATTGTTTGTTAATAAGTGGTTTAAACTGATCCCAGCCAAGCAGACCACTAGAAAATCAATGGTTGGAATTAGTTTTTGGTTCTTCAAATGCTTTAAGCTGTGTCTTTTGCTTGTAAAGTTGCATTTCGAACTCAATTTTCCTCTGCATAATAACAGAAGACAAAATTTTTGCAATGCACACAAAATCTTATTGAAAGTGCCAAAAACTGTCCTTTACTTGTTTGCATGCATGAACATAATACTCCACTTCTTTAGCTATAACCACGATATTGTTCTTAATAGAAATTCCTTTGAGTTCTTCTCTAAATGGATTCTTCGAGTTTAAATGATAGTGATGACACATAAGATGTGTAAATAGGGTATTAATGTGGTTTATAGTTCTTCGATTCATATTCACAAGTTATAATTTTTATATGAAGAATTCATAACATCAATCAGCGAAACAAACATATAAATTATTATAAAATTACGTGAAAAGCACGTCAAATATGTGATAAATATTTGTTTACAATTCATTTTCATATCAAATTTGATTATGTGTCCGATCATTTGATCGTAACATATTAAATTTTTGGATTAACTCTTACAACATATAAGTGGACTGATCACACAAATTCATATCAATTCCGTCAAATTTATATACTTTTAATCTTTTTTTTCAAAAATTTGATTGTCAAAAACTCAATAATTTTGATAGTACGTTAAAGAGAATTATTAATAACACAGTAAAATTGCAACGTGGAAGTGGGATTTTCTTTACTTTATAAAAATAAACTTGTGTGTGTTTAGTTTATCCCCTACTAAAATTGAAACATACAAAAAGGCAATTTTACCTACAATATGCAAGGCAACGTGTGCCCCTCTAGTCCAATCCTTTTAAGGCCCAAACATGCTCTCTCACATGTGATTCAATGTGGGGCCAATTTGCCCACAATCATTGGGCCTATCTTCTCCATCACATGATCGATTGAGCCAAATGATAAGCCCATCAATATCAGCCACATGATCGTGGGGCCTAAATCATCCTTTTTTTTTTTTTCTTATCTAAAACAGGTGATGAGCCATCAAAGATCACATCATTTGGATAGGGCCCATGTTTTCATGCCTAAATTATGAGGCCCAAATTTGAGGTTTGTATTTCATCGGTTCTAAAACTTTGGTGTTTTTGAATAAGCTTTACGGATCCGTACCCAATTACACAGGCTTCGAAAGTAATGGCCTTTACTTAAGGATGATAATAAGAGGCTAAGAGCTATTTAGGCTAGGCCAGCCTGTGGGACATTTTTGTCATATACACCAATTTTTCTTTTTATATTGTTGACTCGAGTCTTTGGTTCAGGTTCGATCTTTCGAAAGTACATTTGTTAGGAGAATTTCTACCTTTCATACTCGTAGGTCAAGAGAGATTAGTCTCGATTTAGTATAACTTAGAATTTCTCTGATTAAACAGCTTGGAGTTAAGCTTTCCTTTCGCACTTATGAATACAAAAATAATGGAAGAAGTTGGATTCGATTGTCAACTGCTTAAATAAAAAAAAAAGCTACTGAAATAATTAATTACTAATTAGTAGAGTCGGTTCCTTTTCGATTTATTTGCTTTATCATTAATCCACTATTTATAAGTATGATTTTCAAAGATCATGAATTTTTTTTTTTTCGAGGAAATCAAAGATCATGAATTGATCCTATGTATAATTAGTGTATCTAAAGTAGTAGACCAAAAAAGTTAAAAAGGGAGAGCTCAAAAGGGTTAGCAATAATCTAGAAATCCAAAAGGACTGATGATTTTAACTAATTTAGGAACCAGGTGCAAATTTTGCAAATTAGAAAGCAAAATTCTATGACTCTATATATAAGTGGAATTGTTAAGTTGGACATAGATATCAAGGGTAGGTGAAGAAGCTTATTATGAAGATGATAAGATGATATATATTTGGACAAATATATTTTCATATTTACTGATGAAAAATAGGTTTATCTTTAAATTAACACCTTGACTTTTTATTTCATTTTTTTTGTTCCTCAACTTATGCTTTTTTTCTTCTTCTTTAGATTTTTCAGAAGTATAGGATTGAAGGAAACTACCCCATAAATTAGGGGTAGGTTGCAAAGTTTATATAAAAATTTATAGATTGATTGTACTTTTACCTATAAAATTTTCGACCTTAAAGAGGGATTAAAATATAGGTGAGACACACGAAGTCTCCAACCTTATTGGCTATGGTTTTATGGATTTAATCCATTATATTGTAACCATCAATTGCCCTTTTTTTCACCCTCACTCTAGTATGAATTGACTAGTAACGAAAGAAGAGCAACCGATACTTTGTAGAAATTCCAAAGTGTAAAACAGAATCAAATTGAAAAAGGAGAATGTACTATACCCTCTTACTCTCCTTTTCTTTCTATCTACATTGAGACAGACAGCATTTATCAATAACCTTTCTCTGGCTAAGAATTGGATCAATCTTTTTTCCCAACCTAATAAGTTAGGAACTAAATTGTGTCAATAATGTACCAAAATATTCATATGGCTTCCTTTGAAGCTTCAAAGGACATGATTTCTGTGAAAAAAAATTTTATGCTTTTCATATCTACTCCTTTTTTGACCAATAATTGAAGCAATCCTATTCATGTTTTACTTTTATTTCTTAAGGGGCGTTTAGTTCAAGTTTTATTTGATTATGATTATTAATGAGAATCTTGTTGTGTAGGGAATAGAAAATTTCCATGTTTGGCTTAGGGTTTTGTGTAGGTGATAGAACATTTCCACGTTTGGTTCATCTAATATTTGTCAATTTCAATGACATTCACATAATATCCTCACTATTTGTGGGAATATTGCACCAAACTGCTAATCTTATTCTCACTCAAACAACATGTTATCTTTTATGAGTAGGGATGACATTTTCACTGGGAATGAAACATCACTTACGCCAAACGCCCATGAATTTTGTTTTAAAATGATACTTGATTTTCACCCGAGAATCATGCAATAAAAAAGAACAAATAAACTTTTTTTTTTGAGAAGTCCACTCTAGATTTCAATTTAAAGCATAACACATGTGGTGTTAATTGGAATTTAAAGAGTTAAATTCCTTTTTATTCATTCGAAATCAAAATGTTTAGAGTTAAATTCCTTTTTATTCCATTGAAATCGAAATGTTTAAGAATAAATAAGATCATCTCATCTTCAAAGTTATTGAAATTCACAAATTATGTAAGTACAAGTACAATGAAATCTTATTATAATTCAAATAAATTTTTATACGCCTAAACATTTATATGAAAATTTAATCCAAAATAAATTACCTACCTACCTACTAAATAAATAAATTAAAGTCATATATTTCATGTGATTTGAACCTATTTATCAACCAAAAAAACAAACAAACAGATAGTTAAATAAATTAAACTCACATACCGACCTTGAATCTAAGACCACATAGTACACATCAGTTGAGTTAACAACACGATAATACATACAGATTGTTTGAACCTTAATCTCTATCTATCAACACTCGAGTTGAAATTAGAATTAGTATAAATATAAATCCAAAGGCCTTTCACTTTCTAAGTATTTTTATTTTCTTCTTTAAATTTTCAAATTATTAATTATTGTGAAAAATATCAACATACCCATCATCTATTTTGTTTTTTTTCTAACGAAATCATTCTAAGCACTTTTCTTTTTCTTTTTCTTTTTTGCACACACACGAACCCATCAATTTTTTTTTACTTATGAAATAAAATTTAAATTGTCCCTTTCCTTGCATGCCCAAAAAGAAAAAATAAAGGAAAATAAAATAAAAGCCAAGCACTGATTGAAATGAAATGGGACCTATTGATGACGTGTCAGGAGACTTTCAACAACTCCATGCCTCATTTGTTCGACACGTGGCAAATCATAATGATTGGCCCTTAAGCTTAGCTTGACACGTGTCGAAATCTCAATCTAACACGCTATCAACCGCGCCTCTCTCTCTCTGTAACTTCACATTGGAAAAAAGAAGTGAACTTCCAGAAACTTCCGCTTAATTCCTGGCTAGAAATCGCCGAGACATCTAGCGGCTAACGTTTCGCCACGTGTCTTTCAAGCCCACGTGAGCGTCGACGTGGCACCTTCCGTTCCCCTGTAAATGATACGCCTCGCTTTTTATTTGCCCCAAATTTAGGGCTGCCCCAACCAAACTCCCGAACAAATTTATTAAAAAATAAAATAACAGCTCCAAAAACGTAAATAAAAATACTTAAATACGAACCCCAATAATTTTGTTCTTAAAAAAATTTGGTTGTGTTTTCCTTTCTTTTCCTTTCTCTGTTTGGAGATGAATGGAGAAGGAAAAGAAAGTGAGGAAGTGAAAATGGAGATTGTTGTTAACAGAGAGCGCTTGGTTTTCATGTGGGGATATCTACCGGGAGCGTTACCGCAACGGACGCCGCTTTTATCGCCGGTTGTGGTGCGGATTCCGGCTTCCGTTGATTGCTCTTGGACCGACGTATGCGGTGGCGGTTGTGGATTCGCCATGGCCATTTCTGGTTGCTGTCTTTCTTTTTCATTTCAAATCTCTCTGTTTTGACTTCGATTTAGTTTTCAACTTCCTTTTCCTGATGATTTTTAAGTGTATTTCATTTAATATATAATATGTTTTCTTCTAAAATAAAAAATGTCTTAAAAATGTCGGTAATGTAATTGCGTCTGTGGTATTGGTTAAAATTGGTACATTTTAATCTGTTTGATTGGAGAGAAAATGTAGGAAAAGCAGAGGAAGTGCTATTTCGAGTTTTTCGTTGATTTTGTTTGTTTTGCTTCGAAGTAAACTCACTGAGTTAAACTGGAGATGTTGACTTCACTACACCTTTTTAGCTTACTGAGTTTTAGACCACAGAGTTTCTCTCTCTGTTTTATATATATAAATTTCGATTTCTAATGGACGAATTAAAGTTTTAACATTTTTTTTTTTTTGCTGTTTAAAAATTCGATTTCTTATGTATTTTAGTTTGTAAGATAAGTTTTTGTGCAATTACTTTAGTTAAAGTAATGACATTTCACTAATTTTGTTTTTCTTTTGAATTTTAGATTCAGGGAAGCTTATCACTTGGGGCTCAACTGATGATTTAGGCCAAAGCTACGTAACATCCGGGAAGCACGGGGTATTTTAAAGCTCCTTATTTTTCATTTTTGATTGTTTTAGTCAAAAAATTAAACTTAAGCTTCTTTTTGTTCTGTAATTTGCTTCAGGAAACTCCAGAGCCATTTCCACTTCCAACTGAAGCTTCTTTAGTAAAAGCAGCAGCTGGTTGGGCACACTGTGTTGCAGTTACCGGTAATTTTCTTCATACGTGGAACACATTATGTTTAAATATATGTTATATGGTCTGATTATATATGTTAAGTCAAACATTGATTTGCTATTTAGCAACTTTTGAGTTAAAAAAAAAAAAAAGTAGTAGATGTAAGAAGTAACAAGAACCTAAGTTAATCACTTAACTGATAAAGTCAACTTCTCTTACTATTTCACAGAAAATGGAGAAGTTTACACATGGGGGTGGAAAGAGTGTATTCCCTCAGGGAAGGTCTTTGGTGATCCATCCATGGGGACAAGCTTAGAGAAGGATGTATTTGAAAGACAGAACTCTTTTTCGTCTGAGCAAGGTAAATATCATTAGCTTAAGATAAGAGGGTAACAAAATTTACTTGTTTTACTTGTTGGTATACTAATTGAATGGTGAAATTCTTGAAGTGAGCCCTCACTCTCAAGGCTCAAGATCAAGTGGTGGAACATTTCCTGCTGCTGATAGTAAAGGAAGTGGAGAGGAAGGCACCAAAAGAAGAAGAATATCATCAGCAAAACAAGCTGCTGAAAGCTCATCATCTGGTGATGAAAGTCTCTCAGCATTGCCATGTCTAGTAACTTTGAATCCTGGAGTGAGAATTGTGACTGTAGCTGCCGGTGGGCGCCATACGCTGGCATTGTCAGGTAACTTGTTGACTCCTGAATAATGAGTGAAAGAAGTCAAACTTTTGCACTTTCTTCAGTAAAGTGATTGTACGTACCACATTGATTGGTAGACAGTTGACATTTCAAGCTGTAAATGGTTACTTTTGTGAAGCAATATTCTGCATTCTGGATAAATCCTAATCTTCCCTAAGTTTCAGATATTGGGCAGGTCTGGGGTTGGGGCTATGGAGGTGAGGGGCAGCTTGGGTTGGGTTCCAGGATACGTATGGTATCCTCTCCTCATCCTGTGCCTTGCATTGAGCCCTCTTCTTATGGGAAAGATAGAGGTGCTGCACTTTCGCGAGGAGGCATGAGTTCAGAGGGGCAGAATTTTAGAATTCCTGGAAGTTATGTGAAGGCCATTGCTTGTGGAGGGAGACACAGTGCCGTAATCACAGGTTTGCGTTTGATCAGTCCTTTAACTTTAATCAGTTAACTTGCCATGTAAACCTTTTAACTAGTTAAAGAAAGTTATTGAAAATGGTTATACATGCTGGAGATAAGGTTGTAAAATATTAATACAGTTAGCACAAGTTCAAGCCAGATAAGTCAGATAAGCTCCATTAGATGAAGAGGAGGCATGAACAGAAAGCTTCTTAATTTTTGCAAAAAGTTTAGCTTGAGGCTTAGTTGGATAGGAAAAATCATGAAATTAGCTATAGGAAATGGTCTCTATTTCTTGAAGTAAATGGGAGTTAGAGCATGACAGAACTTGAATTCTTTCAGTTAATTATTTTGGAACAGCCATATGTTGTGATAATCCTTAGGAGGACCTGTGACTCATCAGATTTTCTTCAACTGCAACATATTCATGATGTTAGGTGAATTTGTGGGGTTAATGATCTAGGCTAGGTCTTCAATAGTCATCTTTGCTTGTTGTATGATATCAGATGTTTCAGTAGTTCAACATCCAATTTGTTTGTTACTATATCTTTCTCTTAATCTTAGATTTCTTGAATTGTTGATACTACTATTGTATTAAACATTTTCTGCTTAACAGATGCTGGAGCACTCCTTACGTTTGGTTGGGGGCTCTATGGACAGGTGAGTTGTCATAATCATAGTTTCAAGTATTGATTGCACCAATTTATAACCTATTGAAACCATTGTCATTTGTCTGTCTCCCTCCATATACTTTTCAAAGGAACTTTCCCAAAGTTATAGTCAATTCTACTCTGGTTGTTGATGACTCACTATAAAGTTTTCGTTCAATCTGGGGCCTATAAACTTGCTAAATAGTGTGCTTGTTTAGTGCCGGCGTCTATCTTGTATTATAAGGTTAAATGTAGTCTATTTGATGCGATATGTTGCTGCTTTACTTCTGTTAGTCAGATGCATGATCCTAGATCATTTTCTAAATTCAAATCCTCTAATGGGGCATTGACATTATGAAGTATGTAATGCTGGGAACATATTCCACTATTGATTGGCATGTTCAATGTTTGATACATTATATCCATCCCTGATGATGATTGGAATTTCCCAAATTAACTATTCTTCAGGATCGGATATGTAGGTAAAGTAGAAATTGGTGGACAAAAAAGCTCAGTAAAGTTGAAGACGAGGTTCAATCTAATAAGGGATAATCTTCTCAATTCCTTTTCAATATTCATCTCTCCTCTGTTTCACTGAGATAGATATGGTTGTTCTATCTTCTTGTATACTGTGATATAGGAGTAAAATTGTTTTTATTTTTATTGTTTTGTCAAGTGTGGGCAAGGAAGTACAGATGATGAATTAAGCCCAACTTGTGTATCTTCCTTACTGGGCATCAGGATAGAGGCAGTTGCAGCTGGATTGTGGCACACAGTTTGCATATCGGCTGATGGTGACGTGTATGCATTTGGTGGGAATCAGTTTGGGCAGTTGGGAACTGGTGGTGATCAAGCTGAGGTATGCACAAAGTTTCCACTCCATGAATTTTGTATTTTCCTTCAATAAAGTTGAATCAATCTGATTTTTAAATTTTAAGACATAATTTGTCCTTTTTAAGATTCTATGACGTTTTAGTGCAAGAATTAGAATCCTGTCTTGTCGTCACAAATGAAAATGAAAATGAAAATGCAGATCTTATGGTCATTCTAGAAACACTTAGCTCTTCATTGCTGTCCACAACTTTTAATTGAATTTCTTGTCACTATTGCAACAATGGTGTGCAATTGACCTTTGTATTTTATTGAATCTGTAAATCAGACTCTCCCCAGGCTCTTGGATGCCCCAAGTTTAGAAAATAAGCATGCAAAAATCGTCTCATGTGGAGCTCGTCACAGTGCTGTAATCACAGGTATGCAAGCCATACATTTCTGAAAATCGTCATGATTTACTTTGGTGTTAGTCTATTGACTCTATGCTTCTGTTGCTTGAAGAGGATGCCAAAGTGTTCTGCTGGGGATGGAACAAGTATGGCCAGGTATGATGCTCAAACTAATCAGTGATCAAAACTTGTGGGTAGCTACTAGTTTATGTTTCTCAAAATAGAAAAACCGGAAGGTTCCTTTTACTTCTATTCTTTTCTAATGCTAGGATGTATGCTTTCCCCGCAATTTGTTTCTGTAAAAACTAACTTTAGAAGTTCTTCGTATCTTGACAGCTTGGCCTTGGTGACGTAATTGATCGCAACATTCCTTCTCAAGTGACGATAGACGGTTGTCGCCCAAAAAACATTGCATGTGGCTGGTGGCATACCCTGCTTCTGGCTGAGTCACCCACTTGAGTGCCTTGACCTTTGGAACAGTTTTGTTAGGTTAGCAGTTCCTTTGATTTGATGTACCATTTAAGTTTATATATATGTATATGTACATACAGTAGATCATATACATATACATATATATGCATGTTCTGATTCTTTCATGGCTGAGGTTCACCATGACTAGGCTGACTTCTTACATGCAAGATGTACACTATAAGTAGGTCCATTGTGTATATTGTAGTTCAGAAGTATATTATATGATTCAAACTATATAGTATGGAATCAGATGGTCTAGAAAAGTTTAGATGTGGGTGCAGAAATTTAATTGTTTTAGTGTATATGTATGGAATTCTCTGGAGATTTTCAGATCATTCAAGATTTTCCTTTGTGCTTGCCCTTTGCTATTCAGATACCAGAATTATCGTTTCTTGCATATTAAATCTCTAAAGATTCTCATTCTCATGTGTTATTTCCTTATATAGCAAAGTTTCCCCAGGATTATATGCATTTACTACCACAAAATCTCAATGTTTCGAAGGCATTTGATGTCGAAGCAGCTCGGTAACAATGGGAGGCAGCTTGATGGAATCAGATGATTCAGCGAACCGTGTTCATTATGCCGAAACAAGGAAAGAAGGTGAAGGTTTAAGGGTTTCAGGCTGGCAAGTAGGGAAGATTGAAGAAGAGAATTACTGGCTCATTATTTATAACTGAAGTTTAGCTTTTGCTGGAAAACTTTAATATTTAGGTCAAAAGTAGTAGAAAAATCTGATAGTATGATTATAAGAGTAGTTTGGTTAGGTTGCCTTTGAAAATATGAAACTAATTTTTCCTTTTTGGTGAATATTTATTGCTAGTTGGTTTGATTATTAATAGCTCACATTGACCTTAGGAAAGTCTCAAGTGCGACTTTCTTAAACTGATCAGAGTAGTAAACATAGGAGCTCATAATTTTAGCTCTGAAGATATTTTCATCTTCAGAACAAAAGTTTTTACTCCTTTTTACATTTCCAAAAATTACAAAGGCCTATCATTCAATCTCAATTTCTAGAGGGGAGTCTTCTTCTTCCTTGAGGCCTTCTTCAGAAATTTCTTCCTCACTAATTGCAGAGGCTTCAACGGTTCTAGTAACCCATTCCTTTAGTGGCTCTTCATTCAAATCAAGCCTTAAAATCCCAGCAAACATTCCACCCACAAAGGCAACTGGCTCCTAAACACACATGAATGGCATCAATAGCAAGTGTTAAAGTTGGAACATCACCAATAAAGTAGATTTTAAAAAATCAAACAAATTAGGATTGAAATTCAAGCAGAGATAACATTCTCTACACTACTTCATAATCTTGGTAAAAACTCTCAAACTGCAGAGACCGATCTCCAAAAACAATGTCCTATTTATATCCTCAACTAACACTGGCAACCTTAGCAATATATATTCAATAAGGAATTCCATCACAATGAAACATTTCTCATAATCCTTACACATAGTACAATTCGATTAAACTTGAATTGATTGGATTTCACTTTTAGGCAGAAGGGAAGAAGCATGAATGTGTGATAGTGCTTCCCCGAAGTATTTAATATCGAAAGCCTGCTTTTAAGTATTACAAGCATCAATGGAATAAAATAACTGATACAACAACAGAGTGCAACAGCAATTGTAGCTTGCAAATGGATTAAAACTCCAAAAGTTTTCCTCTTTAGGACCCTAATCACAAGGGTTCACATGTTCTATTCCACAGAACTAAAGAAGGTTATCCTTAAGGGCATGTTTAGACTATGTAACCATGATAAGCTTCCTTTCTCCTGGGAGTACACACAAGTACAAGCAAGCAAGAGATCAAAAGGGAGAAGGAGAAGTGAAACGGATAACTGCCCAGTTTCCAGCTGCTTAGTGGCATGAAGCTTATGAAAGATAAACAGGGAATTTAACACAAGGTAGTGGCCTTGGTTGTTCTATCACATTCTTCACATAGTTATTATCCCCACTCAAATTGCATCTTCTACAAGAATATTTATATTTTTCCATTGCAAGTCCGGAGCAACTTGAACACACTATTTCGCTTATGTTTCTTATTTGGTGAGAGCCCTACCATATAGACAATTTCAAATTTATCTTTCTCTTTATTCCTTTCATGTTCATGCATCTAACATAACATTTTCATCTAAACTACTCCATTTTTTATGGGTATGTTGACACTTAATAGCCCAATATTCAACTACATGTGATATAATTGGCTTTATCAATAAGCAAAAAATGTTATGAGTATCTTAGACACAAGGCATATATGCTATAGGAGCTGAATCAAACATTTGCCCAAGCTGCTGCAAGAATATGTACTCACCAAGTGAAATAGAAAATTGCTAATTTAACAAGATTATTAATATTAGCTTTAAGAATGAAAGTTCATTTGAAGTGAAGTAGAAAATAGCATTAATATTGCCCATTGCTACAGAATTTGATTTCAGATGGTGAAAGGAAAACACTAATTTGACTACAACTAATTAAATCATTTTATTGTGCTATTTATGCTTAGATAAATATCAATATATTCCTCCCTCAAAAAAAAATATCAATATATTCCAACTACTTCAACATTCTTCATTGCAAAATTTTCAATCAAGAAAGACTAAAACTGAAGTGGTACAAATTAAGAGAAAAACAAAAAACCTTAACATCCAAAACACAAAGGGCAGAATTACCAAATCAAAATTCAATCCCCATGAAAATAGAAATCAAACATTAAAGTGAATTCTGATTAAAAACAGCAGAGAAGAAAGTTAAGTAAACCTTAACAGCTTGTTTGAGGATGGGCACTTGATTGGGATCGAAGATAAACGCTTTGACAACGACGGCACGTTTGGAGCTGCCGCAATTTCCGTTGAAATTCAAGGGGAACTGGGAACGGTTCTTCCAAGTATACTGATGTATAAAGAAATAATTCTATTATTATGTATAGTAATATATACAAGAATGGAACTAGGAGGGAAATAACGAAGCAAGAAATGAAGGGAATTGAAGTTTTACCAAGCCCAGGGGGCAGGAGCAAGAGTTGGCCAGCAACGCAACTACCATTTTTGTCTTGAGAGTTTAACACCAACAATCCCAGAAAAAAATGGAGGAAATAAAATCAGGGAAGATAAAGAAAATTGTGTTATACGCTACTCTATTCGTAGCCCAAGACCAGTCTGGAATGAAGGCCCAATTATATGTAAATTCCAATTTATAATTGGATCTTACTTAAGTTTTGTTTTCGGCCAGAAGATCTTATAGTACATCTTAGTTAAGTTCAAGTCCAATTTATCTTTGTCTTATAAAACACAACAAACAGATCAGGCTTGTTTCCTTTATTGCTTTGGAGCACGTGGAAAGCACGGAATGAGTTGGTGTTCAATGCCAAAGTCTCGTCTGCTAAGTCGATAATTTCTTATGCGGTTAGACTTGTAAGGGAGGTTGGGCAAGTGTTTTCTCCTCCTCCGAGTTTAACAGTGCTTCTAGTCAGATTGTGAATTGGAAGCATCCACCTAAGGGTGTTTTTATTTTGAATACTGATGGCTCTCGACGTTATGAAGATGGGCATGTTTCGGTTGGCGGGTTAATCCGAGATTCAACTGGTGATTGGGTGACGAGTTTCATGCTCAATATTGGTGTTACTAACAGCTTAGAAGTAGAGTTATGGGGCATTCGACAGGGGTTGATTCTTGCAAAGAAGAGGGGTTATTTTACATTAATTGTGGAGTTGGATGCAGCAGTTGTTGTTAATTTCCTAAAGGGTAATTTGTTGGACACTCATCCTAGTTACACATTGATTTAGGATTGCGTGGAGTTAATCAGTGGAGACTGGATTTCAGAGATTCGTCATATTTACAGAGAAGACAACCGATGTGCAAATTGCTTGGCAGGTTTGGCTCATGACATTCTATATGGGGTTACCGTCTCTGATGTTCCCCCACCTCAGGTTCTTGATCTGTTAAAGGATGACAGGCTTGGGAATGGAACGCTTAGGCCTTAGTCTATTGCTTTAATTTTCTGGTTCTTATGTAGCAAAAAATAGATCAAGATCAGGGCTTAGGCAGTGTAGTGGTACCCTCTCATCCTTGCTATACCCTCTGATTAAAGATTGTTTGGAACTCGTGATTGGATTGTGGATACTAAGCATATTTATTGGAAGGGTAACTGTTGTGCTGATCACTTGGCTGACTTAGCGTGCTTAGACACTGAACTGAGTCATTTTTTTTTAAGAATCCCCTGACTCGATTTCCTCTCTTTTGGAGGAAGATCGAGCAGGTAGAGAAGTAAAAGAGGAAGATCAAGCATGCAGAGGAGCGTTACGTTTCTTATTTATTGTTGTTGTTGTTGTTTTTTTTTTTGCCAGAATTTCTTGTTGCTTTATTTCTATGTTCCTAAGAAGAAAAAAAAAACACAACAGATATATTCCATTGTTTTAAGTTTTACTTGTAACCAGAATATCAATTATCATATGATAAAAGAATATAGTATCAATTATCAAAAAATATCAATTTCTTCTTCCCAACTCACTTTTGATCGTTGACTTTGATATTTTTGCTGGCAATTTTGGACAGCTTTTAATTTTAATTTAATCCTACAACCCACAGAAACAACACAAGTCAAAGTCTATAGTCAACTTATTACAAAAACAAAAAATCAGATAAAGGAGAAGACCTTTTAAGAATCTCCTATAAGTTTCCAAAATTACCCTTCATAACACTTAAATTTACGAATACAAACCTTACATAGTATACGAAGCCCAAAAAGGAAGCTGTTCGCTCTTTTTTTTCTAAGTTTCAACCTCATTACTCATTTTTTCAACATTTTTCTCAAAAATGGCGGTAACGCTTAAACTCCTTTCAACGGCGCTGCTTTGGTTAACATGCGCCGTCGGCGTAACACTATCCGCTACCCGCTGCCCGAGCTGCGGCTCCACTTCCGTCCCTTACCCACTCTCGACTAGCCCGACATGCGGCGATCAATCCTACAAAATCCGCTGCGATGCTGACTCACTGGTGTTCGATACGCTCAACAACACTTACCCAATCATGTCCATCGATCCTTCCAATCAACGGCTCGTGATCAGGCCGGCGAGTTTCGTCCCCAACACTTGCGTCACAACCGATCTCCCCTTCGAAGGTGTCCAGCTCAACAGCAGTCTCCCCTTTAACGTCACCAGCAGTAACACTATCATGTTCTTGAACTGTACGGACTCGATCCTCCGTTCTCCGTTGGACTGTTCTTCGTCCGGGTTGTGCCACCAGTACGTCAACCAGAGCTCGAACGCGACGGCTTGTGAGGCGGCGCCTATCTGTTGTACGTTCATAGCCGGCGGTGGAGCGACGGCGCATGCCATTAGAGTGAGGGAGAGCGGTTGCAGGGCTTATACGAGTTTCGTTAATTTGCAATCGGAGTTGCCGGTGAACCAGTGGCCTCAACCGGGAATGGAGTTGCAGTGGGTTTCGCCACCTGAACCTGTTTGTGTAACCGGATCGGACTGTGATGGGAACTCCACGTGTGGACCCGACCCGAGTTCAAATGGAGTCCAAAGGTGTTACTGTAATTCCGGGCTCTGGTGGGATCCGATTCAAGGCATTTGTGCCGAGAGTAAGTTCGTTTTTGCCTTTTTTTTTCAGCTAATTTAATTTTGTTCTGAGCAATATTAACACGTGTCCTGAGATGATTTGCTCATATGCGGATATTTTTGGATTTTTTTTGCAGATATAACCTGCCAGAATCCTGATGGCTGTGATGGCGTAGATCGAACGGCCTTAATTGCAGGTAAATGTTTTCTTATTTTAATCATGAAAATTCATTTTAGTCAAAGTGTGATTAAAGATGACAGCTTGTCCGAATTTTTTTTTGGGTCAAATCTTTGATTTGTTTTATATTTAGGCTAAAATCTCAATTAGGGCCCTGAACTTTGCCAAAAGGGTCAAATAAGTGCATAAACTATGAAAAGGTCAAATTAGTGTCTG